>JAQIXG010001427.1:0-22227 GCA_034700105.1 Oconnorella tubifera
TATACGAATTGTTATAATATTAGGTCTCTATTACTAATAGTTGCTTGTTTTATATTCAGATATTTTCAACATGTTTTTCAAAAGTTTAATTTGTACGCGAGTCCGCAAATGTATTGATATGTCGCGATGCTTTTCTAATGCATCGCGATTCCTTCCGGTCTATATTACCAGGCATTACAGTCGACAATCTCACTGTTCTCTTGTGTTATCTACATCTTTTAGTTGCGACGCTGTCATTCCCCTTTTCAGCAAGCCACTATTTCTTTCATGCACCACTCGATTGTATAGCAAAAAATCAAAGGATATTAAAAAAGAGACGTCTAAGAAAATACGTTCTGAAAGCGCTGTGGCTAGTTTAACATCAGAGGAACTGAATCAAGTTATTAGTTTTGATCAAATGAAAGCGCAAATGGAAACGACACTTGAACATTTAAAGAAGGAATATTTAGAACAGCTATCCGTACGTACTTCTCTCGGAGCACTGGATAATCTTTCCGTTGAGACTCCGGATGGAAAATTTCCGCTCATTCAGTTGGGGCAGGTTGTGCAGAAAAGTCCTCAGTTGATGATGATTAATTTACTGGCAACACCGCAGTATATCGGTCACGTGAAGCTGGCTATTAGTAATGCTGGATTAAATCCACAACAAGACGGAACGACGCTGTTTGTACCTATACCGAAGGTAACGAGGGAACATCGTGAAACTTTAGCCAAGAATGCAAAAGTTGTCTGTGAAAAGGTATATAAGAATTATTGAGTTTAAACTTTCAAATTTGCCTTTTGGATAAATATATTATTTCAAGTGATAGAAGCTTTGTTCTGACAATTTTTAAGGAAATGATGAATTACTTTTGGAATATATGCATATGTACTAGGACTCGTTAAATATTAATGCAATATAAAAATAGCTGTATGTTATCACACACATTTTTTGTTGCACCAATATGATACGAAATAAGTCGTATTATTTATGAAAGGGAATAATAGCTGATATGCCAAATGATGAATGATGTTATTTTTCAATTTATAATCAGCGTTTTTTTACTGGTATTCAGTGTAGCACTCAGTCACAATAGAAAATTTAAATTGTAAATACATTGAACATATTGATATATGTTGTTGAAATATCTTCTAAACTTTGATAGCTATTGTTAAATTGAATCGTTACTGCTAAACTGATAATCTCTGAGTACAAAAATCAATTCACTAATTGTTTGTGCTGGCTCCGTAATTAATTCACAACGAAATATAATTGATTGCGAAGTTGAGTGTTCTCATCACTTGGTTTCTGTCCACAAAGTTCATTGCATGTCACTAAAAGACCTGCCTGTGCTGATGTGACAGTATTAAGTTATAAACAAACAAGCCATGACATACCTGTATGTTTAAGGACTATATTAATTATAATAAGACTAAATTTAAGTGAACACTAGACTGACAATAGATTTGTTTCAATTTTATTTGCAGACTAAAGACAAGTTGCGGAACATTCAGAACAACTTTTCAAGAGATCTCAAAAAAGTAAAAGACGAACATTCTGCAGATTTGGTATTCAATCTTCACGAAGCGTTGCTCGCCACAACGCGAGATTACATAAAACAAGCTGACGATATAATGAAGATGAAACAGAAAGAACTAATTGGCAGCTAACATTGCTTCATTAACTGCTTCATTTAAAAAACTATTATAGACTGTTTAGTTTTTTTATGCATTGAATTAGTAGTGCAATAAAGTAGTACTATATTACATACAACAATGCAGCAGTATTGAATATTTGTATAGCAGTAATAATAAATAATTGTTATTTTTTTCTCATTATAATCATTATCACGATTAGTGTGGTAATCATTACCAACCACCGGGACACCGGAACATCGGCACAACCAGAAATCGACTCGGATTGATATCGAATGAAATAATAATTTTTTATATAAAGTTTTATACCAATGTCAATAAGGAGGAGTGTCAAACTGTTTTTTATATTTAAATTTTGAATATTCATTTAATTATTTGATTTACTTGAGGCAGGTTTGGATTAACTGTAATATTTAAATTGAAAATTTGTAGCAATAATATAATTCAAAACAAAAATGAATATTTAAAAGAATTCTTAATTAGAGATTATCTAAAATCTCTTTCAATTCTTATATATTCAACTCCACAAATATTATTTTTTGACAAATTTTTTTATGCCATTGATGAAATTATACAAGGATATTTTGCTAAAACTTTAAAGTAGGGACCCTTTATCCCTTTTAGCTCTTCCTATGGTATACACTTGTTGTAGTATTATGTCTAGACACCATTAATTTCAAATCTCTGGTTCTGATAGTAATAGCAATATGCCTAATACTGCATTATGTTCTGGTTTATTTCAGACATCCTGTTTTTATCTATTTCATAAACTATATCATGTCTCAGTTGTAAGATGCAGGAAATGTTGCAGTGTGTGATATTGCAGTTTTATGATTGTTTGATTTCTTCTTATATATGATCTATAAATATTCAATTTGTTTTCAAACATAATACCAGTAATCATAAGCTTAATTTACGTTAGAATATGCTTTTTAGCAGTGAATCTTAAATCATGTTTGCATTCTACTTATCAATCTTAATCTATGGACGTGTCTCTCAGTATTTCTAGATTTGTCATTAAGGGACACTTGATATTTCTATTGCAAGATCTTGATATAATTTTCTCTAATTCATATTGTAGGACTATAATTATAATGTGTTTGATATTTTTGTCCTTTTATTAATTAAAGAATGAATATATATGTTTACAATAAAGATGAATATATAAATTCTAATTAATCATTTTGAATTAATAGAATAGTAATCATTTTTAATAATATTTTTGTACTTATTCAAAAGTACAAAGATATTTTGATTATTTAAAAATTACGTTAAATCATTAAATTTTCACTTTATTTATTTTAAATTTTCTTTAAACATAAAATCATATATTACATCCAAAAATTAATACTTCAATACAGTAAATATTAAGTATGTACAAAATATAGAAACATTACAATAAATACATATTAAGTATGCATAGCATAAAAATAACAATCACAATGTAGGCATACAGCGAAATTATTTAAGTCATATTCGAATAATAAAGAATAACTATTAATATGTTAAATGATTTTTGTTTTACATAAATTGCATCCTGCTCTGATTGTAACTGACAAGAGCCACTGTTCTATAATATCTCTTTATGCATTTATGCCATTTCACATTGACCGACATTTTGTTGGAGCAACGCATAAAATTTTCAAGAAAACGTGTAGGTAGACAGTCCACAGACTCTCCAATGAAATTTTTTCACGCGTGAAAAATGTTGGAGTAGAGTTCTCATGTCATTGGACAGTCCACCAACCTCAGAAAGACACTTGATTGACGTTTTCAAGTGTGCAAAAAATGTCACTCAATCATCTTTGGAGTTTATGTGAACAGTTAACAGAAACGATTTCTTGCACGTGTGAAAACTTCACGCGTTGCTCCAGCAAAATGTCGGCCACTGTGAATAGGTCTTTAACGATTACTGGTACAAAAATTATAACTCGTAGATAATGATAGATAGTCTTCATCTTTCAAGATTTAAATGATCTTCAGCGTCTTTTAAACATGGAATCATTGTCGACGATGATAAATTTTATTTATATTTACAAAAATTAGGCTAGAGGCACTATAAAGAAAAGAATTTCATTAACAAAAGTAAGTAAGTAAGTTTTACTTCCGTAAGTTATTTACTTGCATAAGTAAGTATTATTTCCGTAATTGAAATTAATTTCTAGTTCAACTATAGAATCATAATTACTAGGAAACTGTGGAGTAACTACCGTGGTAGCAGCTACAGCAATGCTGCGGGGCCCGGGCGTGCTGGGGGGCCCGGGCCCCGAAGCACGTCAAATAAAATTGACGCGCTGCACACTTATGTGGTAAAAGTGTGGCAATAAAGAGTAAGGTCAAAAAAAGTCATCACTGTTGAAACTGGTGTGATGTTGGCATTTTTTGGGAGTCCAAAAATTTTATTGGGCCCGTGTTGGGCCCACTTGCTGTGGGGCCAGTGGTCAGGTTGTTACGCAACTGCTAGCAAAACATTGTTGTTATCATAATTATTATATATTATGTACTTTTCCAGAATAAATATGTGATTTTTTTTCTAAAATAAACAAAAACAACTTATACCACCCAATTATACAAGCGATTGGTGCAAATCAAAGTTCTATGTATTATTCTGTTGATAAACACATCTCTACTTCATTGCGTTGTCGGTCTAGCTTTTCATTGTGACGCAGAATCCTAGAACTGTATTATTGCGGTTCTTCTTTTCCTGAGATATTGGTACCTGCCAAGAAGCGATTGGTTGATTATTCGTGAGTAATGCACTCAGAAATAAAGGCTAGTGATCCAATAACAGTAGCATCTGGCCGCTGCAATCTTTCAGGCCTATATAAATGCGCCGTATTGATGTTCTGGAATCAGTATATTCATTCACACGCGTTGTTTGGATGTAGTTGGTTTTATAAGATAATATTGACTTATCAAGTTAGTTTATTAACATTAAACTTGACATATTTTATAATTTTCTCAATTATCTAAAATGTCTATTAGATTGTTCGAAGAACAATCTTTAAAGCTTAATTTAATTTTTTTCCAAGTTCTAGTCACTTAAATATCATAGATAGGTTTATCATATAAAATGCATATTTTTTCTTTAGAAACGAATACAGTTATAAAATTTTAATTGTTTTTAATATTGATTGGGTATTAGAAGTTTTGAGATTATAAGCACTATATCATAGCTAGACTATTTTACAATAATAGATTAGAATTATCAGTGACTATAGGTAACAATTAACTAGTTTAATAGGCACAAAGCATTCTATTAATTTTTAGAAAATAAATAATTACAGAGTGTCAAAATCATGCCTACAGTAATAATAAGCGGAACTATGATTTTTTTGGGGGGGGAGAGGGGGGGGGGGGGTGGTGGTGGAGGTGGGATTTACATAAAGCCATTTTAGGAACTGTTTATGAAAAGGTTGTCAACATTTTTTTGAAGTAAAGTCGGAACTAAGCCAATATGGGTTGATTTAATCAAATATTCTAAAACTGTTATTTTTTCCTAAATTAATTTTTCTAACAATCTCAATAAATAAAAAGAAAAGCAAAATAAATAGCAACAACTTCTCACTCTAAGCCAGATTCAAGCAGAGATCACGCATAAAAACTTAATTTAATTTTTTTCCAAGTTCTAGTCACTTAAATATTATAGATAGGTTTATCGTATGAAATACATATTTTTTCTTTACAAATCGCATATTAAATTTACATAATTTATTTCAATTTTGATCTTTAATCGATTACAGATAAAGAAAGGACAAAATTTAAGAAATATCTAATATTAGAATAAGTCTGTGACGATGAATGAGGATCTAGCCCTCGAATTACAATGTCCAGTTTGCTTAGAACTGCTCACTTGGCCCATTATCCTGCCCTGCTCCCACATACTCTGCAAGGCTCCTTGCGCCGAGAGATTGTTTGAACATGGTTTTGTTCGATGTCCCGTTTGTCGGGACAACTCATTTGTCAGTGGAGGAATTCAAAATCTTCCAAGAGTCATCTCTTTGGAACACATAATTGAACAGTTTCAACGTTTGTCTACTCCTGCACTTGTTGCGGCTCCACTGGCTGATTTCACTGAAGAGATTAAAGATGATTGTGGACCGGATGACATACCTTGTCAGTTGTGTGATGGGGAACATGTTAGGAAAGCTACAAAGTCATGCCTTCACTGCAATGCTTCTTACTGCGATACTTGTCTCAAGGTATCTCATCCAAATAGAGCACCGTTCAGCGATCATAAGCTTGTTGAACCTCGTAAATATCCTAAGCCAAAAGAATTGCGATGTTTGAATCACGATGCTCTGGTAAATATGTTCTGTGATGACTGTCAAACTCTGGGTTGTCTGCTTTGCGCTGATGATAAAGGCGCTCACACAGGACATAAGATACTCACATTGTCACAAGCTGTCGATACTCTAAAGGTTAGAAAATAGCATACTTATTTGCATTAATTTTTCATCATGTTTTCTTTCAAAATTTTAATTTGACATTGTTTCTTGCATGCCTTGATATTGTATTTACAAGTGCTAGAGAGCCTTAAAGAGAACCTTCTCCTAGGAAAACGGCTTGAAAACCTTGAAAATCTTGCTCCTAGTTTTGTTTATAAAACCATAATTTATGATGATTACATTGATTAGTAACAATATCTGTCACTCTTCGTTTAACTTTGTACCAAGCTGATTTTTTAAAATATATTTTTTTTATTTTCTGTTATTATGACAAGTAATATGCATTATTTATATTTTATTGCAAATGTCTGTAGTGTTGTTCATCGAATTCTCACTATGGGAATTTAATTTTATGTCAGTTACTGATAAACATTTGATTTATTTACTATAAATAGTTAGTGAGGTTTTATTGTTTTATTGTTAAAATTGAAACATTATTAATTTATATAGTTACTGTGTATAGATAGATAATTTACATCGTAATCTTATGATCTTGATACTTAACTTAATTCAATTAATTTGTGTCTTCATAATTTAATTCAAAAATTCTGAAAGATTATAAAGAAAAATTAAAAAATATTCAGGTAGCTAAATCTATGTGAAACTTTTCTTTTTAGATAAAAATATTTGTAAAATTAATACATTACCTTATTATTAAAACAGCAATAAAGAAGAATTATAAATCTTATATCTTGTTTATGAATGCATTTTTTTATAAATAAAAGTTTGGCTATTAAATAACTAATTTATGTTTCAGCAAATTACTGTATCTTAATATTTTCTCTTCTATGAATTTTCAATCCTTGCTGTGTTACTGCATTTAAATCTATCAAATTTTTCTTTAGTATGGTTATGTACTTGATTCTACTTCGGTAGCATCTATATTGAATGTCAGATTTTATTTTTTAGCTTTGAAAATAGTATTTTTTATTAGCAAATTGATAGCAGGCTGTATCTTACATATCATCGCATTGAACTCTTTCTAGATAGCAGAAACTGGGTTGCAAATGATTTAATAGTAATAATACAGTTTTGATATTAGTCTTGTTGTATAACGGTTTTATGTCTAGAGTCCTGGATCTAACTCGTAAGATTATTTTGTTTTGCAGTGAATAAAATGATTAATTTAAGTCATACAATTTCATTTCTTGAACTGCACTAATTGAATGATTTGTATTTTATTGCTTATAGTCAAGAAAGCAATGGGGGAGGGGGGGGGTTGATGGGAGCTAATCTAGTCTTTCCATTTTATATTTTTCTAAACACTTAAAAAATCACTTCATTTAAAATGGGAGATTTTAACCCCACTTCTTGCCTATATATTTATATATTTTTATACTTACCGGTATATAGTTTCATTTTGTTTGTTTAAATCAACTTTTTTGAGTTTAGTCACAGATTTCATTATGACTTAATTACAAGTGCTTACGATGTTGCATCACAGATTAAATTTGAGGTTTTTGATTTACCTGCAAAAATTCATGCCACAAATCTTTTATTTAGTTCTATATGCAATAGTTTTCCTTTGTCTATTTATGAATATCAATTTACTTTTTTTACTCATTGATAGCTTCCTTGGTGGCATCTTAGATGCACAGAATAGCATTTAATATACTCTAATTTTTGGAGGTTGGCACAGGGTCACAATAAATGCTTGGAATGCTGTCATTTGTCTGTGCAGTATCTATGTGTGGCATATAATTATAGATTATTAATAATATTAATAACTATAATAATTTTGAGGTGTAAGATTTATAATGTACTATTAAAGTGTTAATTATATTTTAATAATTATTAAATTTTAAGTAGATCAATTGATAAATTGTTGAGAGACAATGTTGAACTCATTGATAAATTGTGAAAGACAATGTTGAAGCTATAAGCCTATAACTTGTTTAATGTTACCCTTCCAAAGAAGTATATGCGTAGCCCATCTTTCATTTAGTTAACATCCATAGTCAAGTAAACATATTGCATAAAATGATCTTTCTGGACTGAATGTGAAGTTTCTAGGATGTTTCTCGGCGCAGAAACTTTTACTGCGACATTGTAATGTGCGAATAGCAACCTTGGCCTACCTTCCTTTGTCTGGCTGCAGCCCAGTAAACTCAGTCTAGTTCTAGGTACGCTGCGCAATGGCCTGTGTACGCAACCAGCACGTGACATGTAAACATTGCGATGTTGGATCTCAGCCATGCATCACTTGACTAGAGGAGGCCTTGAAAACATTTGTAATGGAAGAATGGATGAAGAGAGAGAAATGATATGAACTCATGGAGTCATGCCAACTGCACAGTTTTTACTTGCATCTGTTTCAGTTTTAAGAACTGTCCTGACCAATAATAATAAGACTTTAGAGAGTTAATGTTTTGTTGTTTTACCATCTTCAATATAGGCTATTAGCCACATGGTTCATTCACTGATATTATGCAATAACTTAGATAGCCAAAAGTCGATTTCTTGTTAAACAGTTTAGAAAATTTCTGTTTCTAACGGTTTTTAAACTTTTTCATTATTATGACGCAATACTTGTCCACTGTGATATGCAGGTATACAATTGTAATCATGATGCGAATGCTCAATTAACTCTTGTCTCTTTATTAGAATTCTTTGTTTTCTTATTTACTCTGACTGTCATCAGTGATTGAAGGCATATTGCTTCAATTGCTTCATTTGCGTCGAAAATTTATGGACTTGTTATTCATTCTGAACTTAATTATAATTTGAAAATATGTTTGTCTGAAATTCATAAGTATGCTAAACTTTGATAGAAACTCATGAAATACTCATGAGTTTCTAATTAAAGAAATATTAAAGCTTTAAGATTGTGATAGAACAAGTGTAACTTTCTTCAGATTACAGTTAAGATATTCTTTTTTCTGTCAGAGGTATTAATAATATTATTCTACAATACATATTACATGATTAATTATCTTATTCATAATTATTTGTTGCAATTATTTGTTGTATTGATGAAACATTTCTGATTTGCAGGTCGGATTAGAAGAGAGCTTAAGATGGTTAGAAGTCAATCTTGAATCTGCAAGTGACTCGATTACATCTCATCAACAGAATGTGTCGTCATTTGAAGTACTATTATTATTCTTCAGATTAATGTTACATACTATAATGTTATTTCTAGTGTTCATATGAGAAATATTATTCAAAAAATTCAATTTATACATCTATTGACAATTTACTGATAGTAATTTTTTTTAAATTTCTGTAGTTGTGATTCTTTAGCAATAGACTATGAAGATTTGAATCCTAATTTAGCATGTATCTTAACATCTTTTCATGCTCACAGTTTGACAATAAAGAAGTTCATTTAAATTTTCACCATGTTGAAAATTTTCCCATAATCAATCTATATAACTCTTCTTAAAATTATTCAAACAAGACAAAACATGGAATTAACTAAAATGCAGTTTATGTTTGATATTACAGAAGAGCGTTACAGAAAGACGTGATCTGATAAATCAACATTGCGATGGTCTCATCAATGAGGTGGAAATTAAACGAGGATTCTTTCTGTCAGATCTTGAATATGAAGAGAAGAACAAGATTGAGCTCCTGGCTGAGCAAACTGAAGGTCTACAGAATCACAGCGTCAGCATTCAAAACTTAATTCACTACACTAGAGAAGTGTTAAAGGAAACGGACACTTGCGCTTTCATACAAGTATGGGTGCTTTTTTAATCATTTTTTGTGTTGTTTTTGTACTCGCTGGTATCTCCTATGAATTGAATATTATCTAGTGTATAAACTTTTTCAGTTGTCTTTCAAAAAATATTGATCTTATTGACATTCATCAGTTTCTCATCCCTGAAATATAAGTTAATTACTATTAAAAGTAATCAGGTTTTTAAATTGTCCTAGAATGGAAGATAATTTTCATTATTATTTCAAATATATACACGTTTTTACGTATTAGAGTCCACAATAATTAAAAATGTGTCCAGTTTTTTGATGAATGAAATCATCAAAATCATTTTTTATTTGTTTTGGTTTTTACAGCTTTCCAAATCTGTCACAGACAAGTACGTTTTTATTTCTCAACCATTTTATTATATTTTAATGATGCAAGTTTTTATTTATTTTTGATTTGAGTAGCCTGTAAGTTGCTCTAATTTTGGAATCATTTATAGTTTTAGTCAATATGCAATTATTATATTGGCAAGAATTTATATAATTGCAGTGATTATGTTGCTGTTGTTGCATTTAGCAATTGTGTAGGGCGTTTTTTAATGTATGTGGGCAATGTATACATGAAATTCAGTACTATATATTTATATTTTTTTGAGTATTTTTGGTGATAATTTAGAATGAGCATTAAATTGACTTAAACTAATGACTGGGAATCTAAAATTGTTTTATATGATTCACGTATCGATGTCTCTACTTGAAATTTGTGTAAGTGAGCTTTTAAATATATAAAAATAAAATACATTAAATAAAATTAACTAAACAAATTAAATAAATACGTAAACGTGCTGTTTAATTACTGAGATAATGCTTTATGCTCAATCTATTATCTCAGTGAGTAATTTTATTTCATTGCAGAGTAAATAAAAGAATTCAACACATTAGTGAAAATTCTTCTCCTATTTCGTTAAGTCAGAAAGTGGTTGATTTTCGTAAGGAGAAAGCCATCATACAGGATATGGCTTACTTAACTGGTAGGATTATTAATTTTAGAATTTATTGTTAGAATTTAAAAATTTGAAATAAGTTAATTTGAAATAGATTATAAAATTCCTGCTCTTTAGTTATGTAAATCAAATTTTTGCAAATGTTAATAATTATTTATAATTTTACTATATCATATAATTTGATAGAGATAATGTTTACTCCTCCTAGCCTAATATACCCCGTGCTTAAATCCTGGCTACTCCACTGTAACTTGTCACAGTTTTTTTAGTAGTGCTCTCACAATCTAGTTACAATTTTAAACTTTAAACTCACTGAATTAATAGTTTTTGACTGATATTTTCATACTATAATTTAATTTAAGAGTTTCTCTACTAGTCAAAAACAATCATAATCAAGCAACTGCACTGATAAAAGAGAGACATCAAGACCTTAAGATGCTTAATCGCTTGTTGCAAATGATTCATAGTATTTCATTTATTACTAGTAATTGTAAAGAGAACCGATGTTGATTTCAGTCCCAAACAGTCCAAGAATCAATGTATCTAAATGTTCTCGTTCAACTAGCAGTGTAGTCTTAGTTCTCTGCATTCCTACTTATGAGTACGATGTTATTGATGGATATAAAGTGTTCTTCAGCACGGATAAAGAAAAGAGCACTGATCAATGGGTAAGTGTTGTTCCGCAATGACAGTTTGAATTTATCTTTAAATCTGGATAAAGTGTTAATTAACTGATTATTTTGCTCTAAAATAGATAATACTAGTTATTACAGACATTAGCTAAACTTGATCTGTAATAGAAACCGTAAAGTTTTTATTAAGTTAGTTGTTTTAATATCATAAAATTGATTGTTTTTTTTTCATATCATGCAGGAAATGGTAGATTTCAAAACGCCAGGAGAAACACGCAAGTGCAGTCGTACTTTGCCAAGTGAAAGTGCCATTTGTTTGATGCACAACAATCTACAGACTGGTACTGTGTACTACTTTAGTGTCATAGCGTATAACGCGACTGGAGAGAGCGAGATGTCAGATGTCATACAATGTCATACATTGTCTGCATCACAGACAAAGCTTCCAGGTTTGCTTTACTGTAATAGTTTAATGAATTCCATATGTGATCACTCATTGTTATCAAGTTTGCTTTGAGGCCTTATTTAAGTTCTTAAGAACAAATCATATTGAATATTTATTACGTTATTTGACAAGGTCAGTTTTATGAAGGCTATGATAATTTTACATATGTGCAGTCAGTAAGGAAACTGTTGCGTAAAGTTATTAGCGTAATAGACTCTCGAATTAATATATATGCTATTAAAATAATTCAATATAGGTCTACAACAATTTAAATACTCTTAGAATTATTTTCTCTGTATTGTACTGAATATATTGAAGCGTTTTTAGATAAGTTAGCTTTTTCTTGACTTATTGTAAACTTTTTAGATAATTGTTTGTTTAAATATTGTTTTTAGATATCATCTAATTTCATTTCTTCAATAACTAATTTATCTTGTTAAAAAAGATCTACTGATTCTATAAGTATATCTTTTATTAAACGTTTATTGTTCTTGTTTCAGTGCCTGAAATAGTTGAGAATCAATGTCGCACGTACACCTACTCAATACAACTGCATAGTCCCAGTCCTCTAGATGATCCACCTGACTCCGGTATCTCACACTATCTCCTTTATCGTGAAGCAAGTGTTAATAAGATTTGGAAGAGCATTTCTCTGTATGGCAGAGTAGATCACAGAGTCTTTGGTCTTGGTCCAGATACCATGTATGACTTTGTTATAATGGCTTGTGATAAAAATTCTGAATGCCAAGTTTCGAATATGGTTACCCTTAAAACAGAAAGATCTGCGTATTAAGTTGTTACCCAGTGTAGTATGATGATGTTGAACTGTTTAACTGACAAAATTTGTCTGCAGTGAGGTCTTGTTTACCTTCTTTTCCACCAGGATATCACATGTGAATTTGTATTATTTAGATTTTAATTATAGCCCACGTCAAATGCAAAAACTTAGAATATGAGAACTTGATTATGATTAGAGTTACATTAGAGTTTCATTGTTAGTAACAAGTTTAAATTAAGTCCATAAAGAATGGGTTTAGATTAAAAAACAGGAAGTTATGAAATCTCACCTAAGGACAAACGTTTTACATAGCAGAACGAAAACTTGAATGGATATTTGCAATAAGCTTTTGTGTTCAAATATTGCTAGTGTTGATTTTTCTGTTTGTTTTTTATTGATTGTATTCAGATCTATTTGTCATTTGAACAGTTATTCATTTGATTTTGTTGAATAATTTTAATCATTTATAACTGTATAGCATCGATTTTCGATTTTGTTTGATAGTTATGCAAAAAAACTAAATGGCACTTGTTACCTATTTAATATGCAATAATAAGATCATTTTACAATGTCTTGATCCTTACTTTTAAATCTTATTTATCTCAACAAAGTTGCTTAATTAACAACTGAATCTACAGTTTTATGAAACAAATAGTGTTTATTTTAATTAAACAGCGTCTCAAAAGGATTTATATTCATTGTTGTTATTTCAGAAATCTTTAAGTCATTTAACATTGAAAGAAGCCAGCAATAATTGACAATTAAGACAATTGCTTTCCTTGCAATTGTTTTTGTAATTCTTTTTATTAAATTTAATAATAAGTAAAATAATACCTAACAAAATATATTTATTTTCACTACATGCACTTCTTAAATATGAATCATTGTTAACAATGTTATTTAATAAAAACAACAAGAACCTTTAAGAATAACAATGTTCATATATTAGTTAACCAGACCTCAGTTTGTATACATCTTAAATACTCAATCAATATGTTGAAGTTAAATTAGCATAAGTAAATTTCTCTAAATAACTTGCTGATATTAATAATAAATATTAACGAGTCTACCACTTTTGCAATTTCTCTAACTATTTTCTTTTTTTATTGCACATGAAAAGCCTTTTAGCCTTTTTATACTTTATCTGAACAGAAGGAGAAGGAGATGATTTCAATATACCTTGCACTGGTACTAGATTGGGATTAAACAACGGCTTAGGAGTAACTACGAGGCTGTCTTCAAAATCTATAATAAAAAGAATAGTTATTCTTGACAAGATTATATCACAATTATAAATAATAGATTAGAATAATTCCCTGCTAAAGACCTCAATAAAACCAGTAACCCTAAAATCAAATAAGTGACTATGATAAACTAAAAGTTCTAAATTTTATCAACTGTTTATCAGTATTCTGCAATCAGAAATGACAAGACAATATTCATGAAATAAAGCAAAAAAGAACTTTGCAAGGCACAATAGAGCAGTTATTTATGCATCGTTGTCAGAATCAGAAGATCAAGTGTTCGAGTTTTACTAGAGGTTGCAATAATTTGTGCACCAGTTGCACCTTGTAGTAATACTGATCACAAATATCGTTTAACGATTCTTAAGTTAAAGAGTTAAAAAACTTCTCGCTTAACAATGTTATAACAAAACTTAGAAAAGTTTATTATTGGCTATCAATTTGTTTCAACATGGCGGATATAAGAAAGAACAACAACTTACTCTGCGACTGATTTTTGCTCATAACAAACTTTACTTTCTTTTCCGGTGCAGAGTTAGGACCTTGACAAGTTACCTAAGAAACGTCAATAATAAATATAGCTGCAATATAGATTAAAAGTGTGTACGATACAAGTCACCAAATTCCATTGTATTCACGAAATACAAAGCACGCACTGAATTTCACGAAACACAAATGTAAACAAATACAAATATAAAAGATTCAAGCTATATTTGATAGATTGCAAATTTTTCTAAGTTGAATTAAGGTGTATATACTTAATTAAAATAATTATTATGACTATTAACATCAATAGACCTACCTACTTGTCTATTGATGTTAAATATGCTACTTCAACTACTCGATATTAAAAAAGGAGAATTGTATACCGCATACATTATTAGACTTTGAATGTCTGAAATCTTATTTGAAATGTATGAAATTTTATTTAACGATAATTTTTAAATAATCCACGATAATTATTGTAAATTGATGTAAATTTGATGTAATTACAAGTAAATATAAAAGCAATTCAAAGTCTACCAGACAACCATTACTCTTTTTAGTGTCTACTAATTAACCAATAAACTATATTAACAAATAATTAATTAAAAACTAACAAAAATCTGTAAAACTACGTAACATTATTTTAAACTTAGAATCACTAATTCTACCTGATTAATCTTAGATTTAGGTTCCGTCGTCGGACTCTTAACTTTCTTCACAAATGCTTGAGGGGTCTTCACCTCTTCAAATGACGCGAATGAATTACTCAGTGACACATTTCCTGTGCTATCATTCTTCAATGAATTCTTATATTTCTTGCTGGGAACCCAAATTTCTATATCGCCATCTTCCAGATCCGACGCTTTACTTGATAATGTCGACTCACCATTTCCTGAAGTATTGCCACTTTGAGAAATACCGTTACTAACCATCTCTTTTTCTTTTTTCTTATTTCCATTCATTCCGGAAGATAGAGAATTACGTTTACTTTGATTTACTTTTTGCTTTTTCATTTTTTTATCATCTTCATCGTCATCTTCAAAACCGCCAAGAAATAAATCAGTCGATTCGTCAGATTTCATTTTCTTCATCAGATTCCTCAAGTTACAAGTTTCTTTCTTATCAAAAGTTTTACTCGGAACAACTTTAGACTTTACGATGGCATCACCGATACCATTGTTTATAGATAGTGTATTTTCAATCTTTTCCAGTTTTGACTGCAGTGAATCATCCGTGACATTTTGCATATCTTTGTTTATTTTTTTCAGTTTCTTCTTTTTCGAGACATTGAGATTAGTGTTCTCATTTTTAGATGTTTGAGAATTAATGACAGCTAAGTTACTTTTATCATTTATTGCATTGCCTAACTTCATCTTTTTCTTATTAGGTTCACCGGCTTCATTATTATCAACTGATGCAACAATTTTACCATGCAATTTCTTCTTGCTAATATTATTTAGATGTATTCCGGAATGATTATCTGCATCGTCATCATCATCATCTAAAATTACAACTGAAATTTATACTTTTACACATTTGAATACGAGTACAATTTACACGTTCACTTTTAATTTTTCTAAAGGGCTAAGTATTATTAAACTTCAGACTAGAGTTCAGTAAAGGAGATTAAATTAAATTCATTTACTTAGTAATTTAGTTACATTGATAGTAATTGAATTCTGTCTCAAATTTCTTTAATATTCAGACCTCTAGAAAACTTTTAAAGTAAAAATAGCTTTCAAGAGAAATTTTAAAAATTTACATGCAGCAAATATTCATTATAACGTTTATCTTATTTCAAAACTTTTAAAATCTCATTAGATCTAGAATTTCATAGAAATGCCATTTTAAATATTAGAGTATTAGAGTATAGAGCATTTTAAATATTAGAGTAGAAACTGTAATGCTTATAGTATTTTGTACTTTCAAATGTCGTACGGCGCTTAATTAAGTTCGTACAACATTTGAAAGTACAAATACTTTTAGCATTTCATATATTTATAGATTATAAAATAATGAGGATTTACTTTCATATTGTAAAAGTAAATTTGTTGTTTAATGTTACACCACATGAAGGAAAAATTTAATTACATTCTATGAACTGGGTGGGTGGGGTGAAAAAGTCATCACTTAGTAGCATTTCTTCGCGAAGGATAAGGCAAGAACACATAAATCTTACACTGATTTTGATTATCAAATATGATATTATGTAATTGTAGTCAATAATATTAAAATTGCAAATGCTGACAAAACATAAATCACAGACTGGTTGATTTAACTTTTGTCCCAATTCAATATTTATTTTAATGTAAACGTTAAGAAATTAACTTGATCATGTCTTATAAATATCTCCAGCACACTGCATGCAAATAAAACTTATTCAGTTTTCATTTTCTCACAATTCTAAAACTGAATTCCAACAAATTAATCACTGAAGCACATTCTCATCTTTAACAAATTTCTAAAGTAAATTATAAACCCTTTCAAACCTTCATCATCATCATCATCATCTTCATCATCATCATCATCGTCGTCTTCATCATCATCTATCTTGTTATCATCACTAATTTCATCATCATCATCATCGCACTGAGCTTTGCGTTTCTTCTTCCTATTCTTCTTCAACAAAGCGTTATGCGCTTTCAGAAGTTTATCAGTTGCCTCTTTCTCCATTGCCGTCATATCAACTTTGATCTCACTCGCATCAAGCATTTTGGCTTCTTCCGGAAACTTTCCATTAGCTGCGTCCCTCAGACTGTAGCGCAATCGTAAATACAATGTTACGATAAGATTACTATCAAGGTTATCATTAACTTAATAATAGATACAATTTTTTGAAATGAAATAAAACACAAATAAAACATAGTTACATAAAAGTATAAAGATTACTTGAAAACAACAATAACTGTTTCATTCGTACGAACTAATCAATTCATATAAACATATATAAATACTAGAGACGCATATAAATTTTACAAATGCAAAATTTATATACGTCTCCAGTAAAGTACACGAAGAACTGAATGTACATTGTTCAAAAGATGCTGCTGTAAACTGATCAAAACATAAAGAACCAACACCGCCGTTACTTGTAAAAAAAATCATTCAGTAAAACTTAAAAAAAAATTTCAAATAGAAAAACAATCCCATCCCTCCTAGAACGTCCCTTGCACATTTAAAAACATATTTTCATGATCATCAGTATGCGCTGCATACCACCAGTAATACAAAAATAAAAAATTGAACCAAAATAAAAGTCTTAAATAAACAAAATATAAGCAATTTTAAAAATGAAAATGCATAATAATTTTACAATTTCGACTCCTCTTCTCCCTATAAACCTACTTACTCCCCTCACCCTAATCCCCTATCACTGATACTTAATAAAAACAATTGTAAGCAATGAGATTCATTCGATGCATTAAAATGAATACAAATTGTACTTTATGATTAGTAAAGCACAAGAACATCCGTAACTTTTAAATAATACGAAATTCAAAACTATCACGATTTCATTATCTTTATATCATTGTGTACATGTGAAATTAAACCATATATGTACGGTGAATATATTTCTATACATTTAAAGTTACTCATGAAGATCACTACTCACACAGACACAAGTTGATAGACGAGTTTGCGATTGTTGATAGTTTTCTGCGATGCAAGTGAGAAGAGAACATCAGCTAGTGTCTCAAAATCAACCTAGCACAGGATATTTACTAAACACGATTTCTCTACGTTGCATTAATTGCAACAATTTGATTGTATCAAAATTAAACTATCATAATTGCATTTGAAATCGTATCTAGTCAACCAAAAAAGTTATTTCAATATATCAAATTATTACTTATATATGTCAAAAAGAAAATAATATACGATTATCATAGTTAATTTTTTTATTTCTTTATTGCTTAGCATCAACAACACAAATGTGAGTTTTTTCAGATAGAAACGATTCAATATTACAATATCAATTCTAAACATCAGTCTCTAGTCCTAATTCATAACAATGCATCAATCGTGCTATATGTATATTTATATTATATCAATCATTTATATTTTTTATAAAGAAAACAAAAAGTACCCGTAGAAATGTATTGAAATTATCATCATCACACTCCATCTCATCATCATCTTCATCGTCATTATTGTTAGAATCCTTAGCTGCGACCGATTTAACAAGACGCTCAAATATTCGTTTACGTACATCATTTGCAACTGCTTTACTACAACAAACATAATACACTGACTTTAAATAAATATAAACAGATCCTAGATGCACCTTTTCACAATATATATCGCTTTTCTCAAACTTTTTATATTGGGCTTAAGTCTAGACCTAAGAGTAACTAAACCCAACTTTACATAAATTAATGATTAACACAATTAATATAAATTCAATTTTTCATAAATGAGCATCAATACAAGAGTAATAACAAAACAATTCAGCATTCAAAAGAATACGGCATTCATAATTCATAATTCAGCATTCATAAGCATTTTGACTACCAGTCAAAATGCTCAATCATTCATCCTCCTACATCATTTTAAGCAATACAACAGACTTGAACATTCAGAATATATTATATATATCGTATTGTTATTATCATTACTTATATTTATAAGATTAATTAAAACTTTTAAGATAACTAAACGTCTAATCTCACCAAGTTGTTTCACATAAAAGAAAACAGAATGGCTGCATAAGTTTACTGCCTTGCAATGGCGTCAACTGAAATAAAAAATATATAAATATATTAATATTTCTCAATATAGTAATCAAAGACTTCTATAAAAATTTATTTGACTACATGTCATAATTCAAATTAAGCAAGATTTATTAATGCAATAACTTAAATTACAAATAGAATATTTCATAATTTGTATATTGGCTTTGACTACAGTTCACAGTAGATTATATCGTGAAAACAAAAACATTCTATTCTACCTCTAATAATTGTAATAGACACTATCTACCAATGATCTCAATAATAATCTAACTTTTATCGTATAATTTAATTCAAATATTTTGTATTTATTTACAGAAATAATACAGATATCTATAATAAACAAAGAAATAATAACTTATCAATGAAATGAGTGGTGCAAATGATCCACACAATAAAAATAAATATCACCAAACAACACAGCCACTAACCTTTCCTTCACTGATCAATTCTACCTCATCAATGTACATGTAGATAAGATGAAATCTTAATCCATCAGGAACTCTACTGTCTGCACCGTTTAGAACTGAAGCGTGCAGTATGTCAGTCAGTCGTTCTATATGACTCTTAGCCCAGTCCAGCTTTCGTAACAGAATCAAGCTATGTCGCAACATTTGACGCATCAACTGAAAAATATTATACTCAGTATTAATTTTAAAATATTCAATATTATTTTTTATATACAATTTTATCAAGTGCACAAGTGAAGTGGTTATACTCTGAACTCAAAATGTTAGATTCAGGTTTATTGCAGAAAATTCCCCATCCCTTAACAAGAAACTTAAATCAGCATTTGCATCTATAACATTTAGTTACAAAACATATACTTACATTGAGAAAAAAAGAAAAAAAATGAAGTTAAAACGCTATTAACAAAACAACTTAAAAAACAACAAAAACAGAAAAAAAAGAAGAGCAACACAAGACAAGATTTGATTACACAACTTAAGCTTATGTTAAGGTTACTTTAATGTCTGGATGACTGCATGACATAAATGATATAAAAGACGTAGCTGTCAATTTAAGCAGCATACTGAAGGGTGCAGCTAGTTAGACAAAATTGTGAGCTGAAAGAAATAGTAGAAGGAAGCGTTACGTTATATAGAATTTTATTACCGTCATGAACTTATCCAATCGCAGTCGATCTATGCCAAACCACTCGCGTGCCTCTGTTTTAAAGAACGCGCTGATGAAAAGAAACGACGTCTCAGGAAGATCAAAACAATCAATCAATGATCCCATCTCTTCCGCTAAATTCTCCTGCGCATTTTTAATAATAAATTACTATTATTACTATATAATGTAATTCAATAAAATTGTACAGATTGTCATCAAATAAATCATCACCATGCTACATGGTGCAGCTAGTTAGATAAACATTGCACTTGTGGTAATAGAAAATCAAATGCATGACTTCTGATTCTGATGCTTTAATGACTTCACTAACCAGCCTAAGAATTTAAAACTTTTATCCGTAATTGTAAAATATAATCACAATAGTACAGTAAAATAAATTTCTATAAAATTTTCATTAAAAAATTACCTGGAAGATTGGCTTGTCCGCCATCCACATACAGTAGTGGAGACCTTTCCATATTTTCATAAAATCATCTTCGCTGAAACCTCCTATAAAAATTAAAAACAAAATTATGGTACTCGTTATATTAAGCTAAAATAAAAATAAATAACTAATTATTGTACTCGCCATAATTACTCGTTGTATTAAACATCTATAGCAACATTGATGCTATAGATTCAACTTCAAATTGTCAGAAAGTTTTCTACTTAAGGCTTCAACTTAAAATTCAAGATTTGAAAAAAACTTTGATTATTAAGGATCATTAATAGACGTATTTCAAAAGTTCTTCAGGTAATTTCTAATATATTTAGTTCCATCACACGACAATTTCTTCAATTTTCGCTCAGAAATAATCCATTATAAATAAATTATATACAAACTAGTTAACCACTAAACGTAACCAACATCCGGTGCATTTATCTGACTCTAATCATAACCAAAATATTAATCCTAACCCTAATCTAATCGTAACGATCGACGAGGTACGAAACCGAAAAAACCCCACTAATGTTAAACGGAGTACTAAATCAGACCGTCCAGCGTGCGTGATCTCCTGTGCAGCCATTTCTTGAGTTTCTTCAGAGCCTGACTTCTAAACCTCGGTTCATTTACGGCCAACTTCTGAGCAAACCTTACGACGACAGTCTCGTCCAACTCCATGCTTATAAACGCACGTGTAAACAAATCGCATCCAACTTGGAAGAAAATCTTAGCGATGATTTAAACCAGATGACAGCACGTGGAACAATTTATCCTGATACTGGTTCGTAAATTATAAAAACGTTCCGTAATAATTATTGAAATTGTCTATCTTCAAAATTATTAAAGATAACTGCATCTATATGACATTATACAATATTATGTAGTATATATATGTAGGTGTGTATAGTAATACATATAATTGTGAAAGATTATTGGAAATATACAAACAAAAGCATAAATTAATTGTTAAAACATTGGTAGTCTAAAAAAAGTAGTTTGTAGACAGAAAAAAGTAGGTGGTTGAGGATAATACTATAAAAATCTGACGACTGGGGCAGAAAAGTTATCAGAAATGCCAGGCAACTTGTAATAATGTGTATTTAATTGTTTAATGAAACTGCAAAGTGGAGCAATGTAGATATTCTAATCCATGAAATTAATATATATCTAAGCTATGAAACAAATAATAACTAAAATAATTGTTGTGATAAAATTTTACTCATATGATTACGAAATAAAGTAAAGTCGACTAAAAATGGGAGAGTGAATTGAGAGAATTTAGATAGCAAAAAAGCATTTAGTTTCTTTTCCCAATTTTGAATTTTTTTTAAGTCATTTTCTTCATCAATTTATCTTCATACGTTAAAGCTTGTTAGACTTTCACTATACATATTTAACAATTAAATAAAGATTATAATTAATATCATAAAAACTATGTCTGTAGAATCAAATATGACAACTTGACCCTGACCGAAGCGGATATTTACTGTATCCATGACAACATCGCTCTTAAAATCTTTTTCTGGTTTCAACTTGTTTTTTCTTAATTAAATAAAAATAAATAAAAAATAAGTAAAATTATAAATATTATAAATTTAATAAGCGTAAACAATATA
>JAQIXG010001428.1:0-22226 GCA_034700105.1 Oconnorella tubifera
TATGCATTATATTACCAAGATACCAATGTCTTTTTATGTATTAAAATAATCTGATTAATTGTTTTATAGTCTGTATGTCAGATTAATCATCTGGGCGCTGTCAAATGTTGTTCTCTTTCATTAAATCTTTTTATCTTTTGCATCCATAAGTGATACATCATCTGAACGTGAGATTATCAGTAAGACATTCCTTGACTAAGCACCGGAAAACAATTTAATTCATAGGATAATAATAATACTTTTAGTTCAATTTATCTCTTAAAAAGAAAAGGTTTAAGTTATAGACAATCCAGGACGCTCAAGCTGTTACCAGAATTAATTTCAACCGAAGAGCAAATCTTCGTTTACATTAATTATATAAATTGTAATTGAAAATATTTGAAAGTAGTTTTGATGCAACAAAAATTGAAGAGTTAACATATATAAATTAGCCCTGTAAAACATGTGGCTGGATTATTTAAGTTTATATAATTAGAATATGTAATTATAATTGTATAAACATTAATTGATTTGTAATTAAAAATTTCAATTTTTAATTTTAAACAAATTTATTTAAATTTTTATAAAAGAAGTAATTTATAATAATTATAAATGGAGCCTACTTTTATTATAATAATTTTAAATCAGAAAATGAGTAGATATATAAAGCACACTAATTCAAAATCTCAGAGCATATTCCACAACTTCTACTGCATATTATAGTTGGCGTGATATTCGTTGATAAAATATAGAGACCTTGGTCTTGTTAGTTGAGATTCTAGCAGAGAACTTGATTGAAATTTATTTCTTTCGCTCAATTGACATAATATGATACGAACGATATCATCGTTATTGAATATAAGGAAACATATGGGAAACATGAGGAAAACATGAGGGAAACATGAGGGAAACATGAGGGAAACATAAGGGAAATTTGAAGGGAAACATAAGGAGAAGATAAGGGGAATATTAGGGGAACATTATATATTACATTATATTACATGATATGAAAAAGGATGAAATTAATTTCATATTATATATAGAATATATTTTCTATTGAGATATTATGATAATTTTTAAATTGTGATCCATCAAAACAGCCTCAACATATTGACTCCGACTATTAATTCTTAGGAATAGGATTCGGGTTATGGTAAAGAGTAAAGTTAGAGTTAGTCCTAGGATTAAATTTAGGGTTAGTTAGGATTATTAAATGAACCGACGGGCCGCTTTGTCGGATTAATGTACCCTTTTTAATACATGTCAAAATATGTGATTTTTTACTTATAATAATATATGCTCTTTGTTTAGATATACAGTTGTCTTTCAATAGATTATTATTCTATATTAATTAAATATTTTAAATTAAATATATTCGAGCGAGCTTTTCAATAGATTTGCAACTAGCAGTCAACACGTGTCAAGATTTAATAACGAATTTGATTTAATAAATAACCACACCACAGATGGCGCATATCATTCACACGCTTCACATGGTTCTGATAGTTTTTGACAATCAGTTGATCAAAGTTGCAGTTGATCAACTAAAACGTTGATCAACTGAAACAGTAATCAACTAAAACCTTAGTCATGCGTCTCCAAGCCCAACTCAAGCCGATATTTAACTAACGATTTAACGAGTCCGACCCAACCAACCGGTCCTTTGACCCGAACCCTCCCATTCCACTGACTTTGCTTCAAATTGCCAACCCGATCCACCAACCAAAACATGATACTCTAACTTATTTCTTAAAGTCCATCAGAAATGTTTTGAGCGAAATTCTTGAGCATCCGTTGTATTTTTGTATCCAATCCATTCTACGGGTTAACTTCTTCTTCTCTATAAGTATTTCTGAGTTATACTGGAAGTTTTCAAATCAATCCGTTTCGACTGATTTCTCCTCTCATAGATTGAACTGATAACTTTGATTGATCGATGACGCCATAAGGAAACGAGACGACGCCATCTTGCGAGTTGATTGAAAATCTTCCAAGATTTTCATCAAGAAGGTTCCATAAAAATTTCCCCCTCATCGCAATAAGGGCTTATTGGGACAGTTTTACTAAGGGGGTCATTTTGATCTGCATCTCGGAAGACCAAAAAATATCTTTTTTAGTAAGCGCATTCTTTTTGTACACAAAAAATTTAGATGAAAGAGTTAGATATGGCTAGTGTGTTTAATTATCTATAGTCTTTCGAAGATTTTCTTGGCATCCTATATATAGCTTGTCTAATTTTCATTTGGAGGGGGGGGGGGGGTATGCAAGATTTTGTCCTCGTTTGTCTTTATAATAATTAATTACCCTCTGACGCATTGTGTAGAAGATGTTCGGGGTTCTATCAATTTTCTAGAAAAATTGGGGGGGGGAGATAGTTATAAAATTTCAATAATTTTATGTATAGCAAGATTTGAAGTTCTTAGAGGGAGGGGGGAGGGAGGCGTTAATGTCCTTCCTTGCCCGGAGCTTTTTGCTGAAATACAGGCTATTACAAACAAAATCAGTTGTGGGCCAATTTGTCGAAATATGCAAATATTTTTTGATTTATTTTATGAGGGTTATATTTGGCAACATGATATAAAAATGTTTGTAAGACAATATATCAATATAAATTATATTCAGTGTTATTCACTAAAAATCAGCAAGTGCTAATTTAGTATAAATTTCACTTGTAGCTTATGAATTGTCTGCTTTTTAGAGTTTAGACAATATATTTGTAATAACTAACAATCCTGAAATTTTGGATTTTAATCACTTTGAGAAGTCATTCGACAATATGAAGAAAATGTTAAACTTTTATTAATTTGACACAAACACTATTCATTATCGGCGAACATCGCGACCCGCTCCCTCCCTGCGAAAAAGAATTAAAATATTTTTTTCTTCTTAAACGAATGGGAAAAACCATTATCATATTTGTTGTGTTTTTTATTTGGTGCTTCATTTAGATTTTGGTAAATATTTTTCAGCTATAAATGACTCCAGCCATCGTCAATTTTTTTAATGACTGTTGAAAAAAACGTCGTAAAAGTAGTTGTTAAAAATGCTTCCGAATTTTTAACACCCGTGACTGCTAATATATGACCAAAATTTTTACACGGTGTAAAATTTTCATGCGTTATTCGGTCTCATAATGAAATAAAAATATAATTATTATGCGACATTTTTTTATAATATTATATCTTTATATTTTGAAATATCAAGATATAATAGTACTATATATTGATATTTCTAGTTTTCAAAACAACTATTATTACCTTTCACGGTATTTCGTTCAGTTTCACTTAAAGTCAATTCTCTGCCATGTCACTCAGGCTCCAGAGTTTCAATCATCAGTCTTCTTATCCAGCAATCAGTTTGAAATAGAAGCAAGTTTGGAGGATAATTTGTCATCTTACAATCGTTCAATCAATACTCTTCTCGCTTTTGTTGATCGACAAAGTTCTTCATCGATTTTTTTGTGCGAGGAAATGTAAACATTCGTTTTAGACAAAAAGACATAACAATGATTTCAGCTGCATGCGTATTGAACCAAGAAACTAAATAATTAAGGACTAATTAGTAAACTGTTTTGGAGGATTACGACTAAAATTAGGATTTGTTTATCCTGTTTGTGAATGAACAGATTTTTCATAATCATATCAATTCTGAGATTTTATAACAGATTTGATAAGAGATGATCCTGCATATCATTTGTCCTCAATTCTGTATTATACTAATTACAACTCAATTAAATTTCTGGAAAACTGACTATTTAATTTTATGTTTTTGTGATAAAAGAAGTACCATTATTCTACTGATCAATTTCTGAACTATTTTCTAACTTAATTTCTTCGATTTCATTTCTTAATTTATTTGTTTGATCAGAACACATCAAATTCACAGCTGCTCAATTTTGCTGCAGTTGTGAATCCATCTCATCAAAGTGGACGAAGAACTTTACGTCAGAGCCGGCTGCTTCGCCCTTCCGTCTACCGGCAACGGCGCGACACGACACCCCCATGGTCTCCCCGTCCGTCCCCCTCCACCGCCTCGCCCCTGGTCGACTCGATCATCGAAGCGTCGGTCTTCGGATAGACGGTACACATCGCTCGAGGGTTGCGGTCCAAAACTGGGGTGCAGGATTGAGGATAAAATTAACGAGGTGCCTTTGCGATTGCGTGATGATGATGACGATGATGACGTGCAAGAGGTGATGAAAGAGAGGAGAAGGAAGCGAGGGGGTGAGGGATTCTGGGTGACTGGGAGACGGGGAAAAGTTTTTGGGTTTTTACTTTCTTTTGTGCCGACAGTGGGTCTTGTCTTACTTTGCACTCTGTGGTTTCATGTTAGTAAACAGGTTTGTTAATTTGTTGAATTTTATTTCACTTTACGTTATTATATTATCTTATTATATTACTGATTAAAATTGCATATGTTTTGATTGATTTTTGTTCTTCTTTATGGGTTGCTCGTTGTTGTAACAAAGAGTTCGTTATGTTTCTCTTCTTTATTTAAATGTTTAGATTAACTAAAATATTTGGAACGCCAATAAATTTGACTTGAATTTCTAAATAATATGTTAATTACAAGTTGTGTTTATGATTACATTACTATGATTAGTAATTATATATCAAAATACAACGTATAGGTAAACCAAATTCATCACAATATGACAAAATTAATTTGAAAAATTCATCATAAATAATAAGTTATTTTTATATTGAAGATTTTGCTATAGCCTACTCTTACCATATTTAACAAAGGCCTATGGCATGCATACTCCTATGTCTACAGAAACAAGTATTCAATAGCCTCTCACTTTTTTACAAATTTCATATCACGACATCAGATTACAAAACGATTCAGTCTATAGTATACTATCACAGCAACAGTGAAATAATTTGCGTGTAAAGCTGACAGTCGGATATTGTGATTTCACGACCTTCAACCGTTCAATCATTTTTTGTGTAATAACATTACATTAGACTCGGTCACAATATCGCATCCTGCAATCAATCAGGAGATCGACTGAACGCAAATTTCGCATCATATACGTCATTTCATCATTGATGATTTCATCGTGATAAAAATTAGATCAAACAAGGCTTTCTAAGAATTTTCAACTTGCCTGTTTAGTTATTGTATTACGAAAGCCAATATATATGTTTTAAAATAAATATAAATATAAGCTATAAAGGATAATATTTGATTTTGCTCTTTTTATCAAAGTTAAAAAAGGCATAGATAGAGATGTCAAAGATTAACGATTTCAGTTAAATTTTAATTTAATAATATAATAATATCTATTTTGTTGCGTTTGAACACACAATTGAAAAAATTACTTTGCTATGAAACTTCCAAGTCTTGATATGAGATCATCATTGTTCCTTTCTGCTGCTCTTTCTCATTTTAGATGTTTCTGAATATTCGATCAAAATTAAAAAATTTAATAACAATTCAATATTTGTATTCTGCATGAACAATTTACTATCAGACTGTCAAGCCATGTGAAGCATGCGAATGATAAGCGCCATCTGTGATGTGTTTGGTTATTAAATCAAATCTGTATTAACTTTTGAGAAGTTGTCAAGATATCTGTTTCTCTTAGTTAAGTCTTATAACTATATTTAATAGTATTTTCATTGAGAATGTATTATAAATATTAGTAATAGAAATTTATATTTATAATAAATTATAAATACTAATATTGTTAAAATTATGACTAAACTTAGGATTAGATTTAGATTAAGGTTAGAATTAGGGTTAGGAACCCGTAATTCTCCACGGGATTTAGTTAAATTTAAAGTATTTACATAGAGAATGTATTGTAAATACTGTTGAAATATGAACATATTATGCAACATATATAAGTATATACAGAATATGTAGGCCTATTGTATAATAAAGGCCGAAATCCACCGGCGCGATATTTTAGCATATACCAAAATATCGCTCGATAAAAAATAATGTCGCGAGATATTTCAAAACCAACCGGTGCGATAAAATGTCGCTATGTCTCTCATATACGAGATAGTGACAGGCTATCATCAGTCAGGTGACTGATAGATGCTATATTATTGGTTAGAGCCTCGCGATATTTTGGACATCAACCAAAAAATCGCTTTCGTTTTGATGACATTTTTGGACAGTGACCAAAATGGCGTATACCAAAATATCGCTGTCGCGAAGGTGGGTATGCTCTCATTGAATGGAGTGTCAAACGATTCAAAAATGTCCATGTCCAAAATATCGCGTCGTGCGATAAAAAATATAGTTCCAGTGGGTTTCGATCTTTATAGTACATATGATAAAAGTGGGAAATTTGAAAAGCGAACAAATTACAATAATCTGTTCATGATTTTAGTATTCTGTGGACAAGAAATCTTTTCAATGCAAGAACCATTCAGTTTTTCTCTGGTTTTTTCTGTCTGCATCTTAATTTGTAGTGAATTCATTTATTCATTTGCATTCATTATTATAAATTTAATCATTCCTTTACATTCATTTCTTTCTTCTTTGAAAGAGAAAATAACAACAGAACATAATCTAATAAACAATTAAATGTTATTTATAAAAAGCCGTAGGAACATTTTAAGATGTTCAATTCGTTACTCAGTTTCATTTGTGGAACTGAGAATTGTTGTAGTAATCAAACATAGAAATCTTTATCAAGTTACCGTCAATTTATTTATTTTTAAGATATTTTTCGTGAAAGTTGAAACACAGTCTGAGAAAAAATGCAGAAAAAGGTGCTTTCGAATTAAAAATTACTCATTCGAACTAAATGTTGATAATTAAACAAGGTCGTCACGTAATTTTTGATATATGAAATAAAAAAAATCAAGATCCATCTTGAGCGCCCCCCTCAAACGAATCCCTTTCATTATTATATGTTAGTTTTGTGAATTATTTTTATCTTATATTTTCAGTGTTTTCGGTTCGTTAACAACACATTGAATTATATATCGTGTGTCATATCAACGCGTTGTAATTCTATGATATCTGTACTCTGGGTTCATAGCGAGCGACAAATCATTGATCTGACAAACCAGTGATCAACTTATCCTGTGACCAACTGATTAATGATCAACTGATCAGTTCATCGCATCATCATATTTTATTGTGTACAAACTGACGAGGCAGTAATTTGAATAGCGAGAATATTAACATGCGAGATTCAAGAAAAATTTATAAAATAAACACAAAGTATAGGATTTGCTGTATTCTATATAAATCAAGACGTGTACAACTCTGCAGTTACAACAGTAGCTCCCTCCCCTTCCTTGTTACAGTATAAATCTATGTATATAATATTATAATATTAATTATATGTCTCAATATAACGCAAAACATAAATTAAAAGCAAACAGCTTGCTCATAGTTCTGTCTGACTGCAGCGTAACTTGCATTTAAAACAAAACAAATCAATAATTTATAAGCTGGTCCCAGAAATTCAACATTAATGTCATTAACTGATAAATATAAAACATCGTAAAACAATATCCAAGCTCTGGATATTACTGTATACTGATCTCGTTAACGCCAAGTCGTGTCTAATCTTAATTGCATCGGTACAGTCTAAAATAGTCAAATACTCTATAATATATGAAGAAGCCATCTTAGTTTTCTGTTCTTTTTACGGTAAGTTGGGGTTGGAGACAGAGGGTGGATTAACCCCCACCTGAAAATAATTGTACAGTATATTCATGAAAATTTTGCTAAATTAGTATTTATATAAATTTGTATAAAAGGTGTAATTATTTAGTTTACAATAGGCTCCTGAAAACTTTTCAAACTTTTTTCTTGAATATTTTGGCTCATATATTTTTTGCAATAATTAGATTCAGTGCCATGTTGTGACCTTTCAGGAAGTCAACTTTTAAGATAATATTGTTGAGATGTTAAAAACTTATTTAAGCTTACTACGGACTCACCGCTTTCAGTATTCTTTGTTAATTTTTTTGTTTTATTCGTTGTTTTAGGGTTATGATTCAGCAGAAATGCAGCGATCAATGGTAAATCAACAAACGCTTCAATTGGGACGACTTATCGTCTGGTTTCATCTAGAGAGAGGTCTATTACTAACTGTGCTTTAAGGGGGAAATTACCCCCTTCCCCCAACTGTTCATTTAGTATTCGTTCACTGCACATTCTAAGATTTTCTATTTAATTGTATAAGAGTAAAGGAGTAGTTTGAACGTTTTCTCGACACAGAATCGTAGTAGAATTGGGTTCTTATCATTTTTTATCGTCCCTCTATTTAAATGTTGGGTAAAAAATCAACAGAAGATCTTCGGCTGAATTTTTTACTCAGTCACCCCACGCCTTACCAAAACAAATTAGGAGATGATTGTTAACTATAATATTTAAAGGGATTAATCATTTATTTGGATTGAGCTACACTTCATATTTGCTGCCTAAAAGGCAAGAGGCTTGCATGAATATCTTGCCTAAAGTTAAGTATAACATAGTTGAGCGTTAATGATGATATAAAATAAATTCTTTGATGTTTTGTAGAATTAACAGCCATCTATGTATCAGCGCGCTCCAGACACATTCAAGAATCAACCAAAACAATCCTTGAAGAAGCCTATCAATCCACTGATAAAGCCCTTACCAGTCTGCCTTTCTGGCCCAACTCTCCTCATGACGATGACGACATCTCGTCCCTGTACAAATCATCCTTTCTTTTCTCTGCAATGCTTGGAGGTCATCGCTCTTCCATCAAACCAGGAACATATTTTCGTGATGAAATTCAATTCTACACCGATATCATAGACACGATATTAGGTTGGATTAATCTTGATATTAGTCGCATTGAAAGACACGCAACTTCTTCTATTTTTACAACTCTTTATAATCCATTAGTATCTGATCAAATGCCTTCCTATTCTAATAAGCAAGTTTTAGGTAATAACGGAAGCATAGCAAGTCTTCTTCATTCGTATTCTTATTTAATGTCCGTCATAAGTTACCTCGGAGCAGAACAAGCCTTGTGTGCTGTTCATTCAGCCGTTGTTTGCTTCAGTCATCGCGAAACATTCTATCACGCAAATTATTCATTCAGCGGGGAAACGTTATTTCGGCTTTACAGACAGTCATACTCGTCATACAGAGAGAACTTAACCGAATGGCATTTAGCGGAACATCGAACGTTCTTCCCAGAGTTGACTCATTGTAGGAAAGAGATCCTGACTAATTTAGATTACATAGGAATGCCTTCTGATCCTACTGCTTGTGGAGATTCGCGGAAAAACGTCACTCGGCTTAATGAACTAGATTTACTTTCTGTAATTGAGTTGAAAAGATTAGAGGGACAAATTAATCGGAGGCTCTCCAGTGATGCATATGTGGCTTTTGTTCAGTTAAGAACTAGTTTTGTTACTTTGGTGACTGTCATGACGTATTTTGTTGTGATCTATGCGGCGAGATGTGTGTGCGTTTTTTGTGCTAGTTTAAGAAGAGGAAGGGCGAGAAAAAGATGGATGACTTCGAAGAATATGAATAATCATGATTGCAATTTGATGTCGGATCATGTTAATACTTATGACGTTTGTTCGGAACGATTTAAGTATAGAGATGAAAGTATGAATACTATTGATACAAGATTTGATTTAACAGATTCAGGGATAACTAGGGTAGAGGATAATTGCCAAAAATTAAATAATTGTGTTCATTCTCCAACATTGGCTTCATTGAAAGTTGCTGCCGTGTGAAAGCGGCGCACCGTTTTGAAAAAGTTTCTTTCATGTTTTCATTCAATATAGTATATAGTGTTTTGTGTTTTAGTACTTAGTGTTTCAGGACTTAGTGCATTTTAGAACAGTTAAATAATATATTATATTGTAGAGCCTATATAATTATCTTTTGACACAAAGTGTAGAAGCAATAGTATAAAAAAGGAAAATAAAAATAAATACCACTATATCAAGTGTATAAGTTACAACAATTACAATAAACTAAACTGTCCTTTTTTATGCATTCAGATCATTACAGTTAGCAATTAACAGTGTTATAAGAAAAAAACATTTTTTAAGCTTAAGTTCAGTCGCAAACGAAATTTAAATAAATTAACAATTTATCATGAATTACATTATTACAATTTGTTTATATATTTGTAAACTATTAGTTTTAATTTTTTATTACTAAAATTATCAAATAAAGTAAAATATTAACATTAGAATCATACATATACATTCAACATATTTCAAAGATTAAATACAGCAAGAACAATTAATAAAAAATTTAAATTTCAAAAATAGAGTCTGTAAAGTTGCGCCAAACCATACCTTTCGATTTATTACATTTATTTGACAATAATTTATGTTTATTCAAAAGTGGCAGGAGTTCAGATTTTTCAGTTTAAAAAATATAACAGATTTGCAATTTTATTATCTATAAAACTTTAAGCCATTTTGAAAATTTAATCTTCTTAAATCTAAAATGTCACAAAGATGTAAAGAGTGACAATAAAACTAACATTATGCCACTTTTATCAAATATTGCAAATAATTTTGAAAATGCAGCGCTGTAAGACCTTACAACGAATTATACATAGACCTTGTAAACACTAATGTTTCCATACCATATGCAAGAATGGTATTCTAGTATTCTAGTACCGGTATCCTATAATAGTATTCTAGTTTGGTATACTTTGTAATCTAGAAAATATTTATACTGTACATTGTGTACAATGATCTATAATATTAATCTTTGCAATTATTTTGTTAACAAATACCAGACAGCAGCACATAAATTTGGTCGCATAATACGTATGCACTACGTCTAATCTTAATGATTCGCCAATCATTAAGATTGGAAAGTTATTACTTTATCCCATATCGTATTACATATTTCTGTCTAAGTATCCCCTTTTAAATAATTAAATATAAAGATTATCTGCTTATTGTGGGAAAAGAGCTCTAATAATATATTTAGTTTATATTATTAGAGCTTGTAAATAATTGCATTGCCTTATCTATTTAGTAAGAATATATTTTGTCTGCAAAATTCTTATAAAATTCGCATTTTTTACCTTTTTAGACCGACAGAATAACTAGATTCAAGTCAATAGGGAGGTAATAGACTCATTAGTTAATCAGGAATATTCAAGTACGATTGAAAACTTTTATGATTGATGCAAAATAGAAATTGTCTTATTTTGACGATCAATGCAAAATTGAATTTTTTTGCAAAATAGAGATTGAAAAATTTTGACGACCGATGCAAAATCACAGTTTTTCACATCCTGTCAAAAACGTGAAATGATCGCATAGACATTCCAAGGCGAGAATAAATTAGGCTCCGCGAGGGGACCGGACAATAATTCTAAATGAAAATATTATTTCAATTTAATTCTATTAAATAGTCAAAATTTAATTAGTTTCACTGTGGAATTATCGCGATTTAATTTAATTGAGATTTAATTGAATTTTAGATAGTTTTGAAATCTAAATGCCGTGATTTCGGATTAAATGAAAATTTTTGCGAAGTATGGGGAATTATTTTTAGGGAGAAAGGATTAGAATTAAAAGGTTAGGGTTAGGGAGAAATATTAAAAGTAAACGGCTTCAGAAGAAGGAGAAAGATTGTTAAAGGAGTCGTGGGGATTAGGTTTGTGATTCTTTACGGTCAAATTAGGATATATGTTCTGGAGTCTAAGCTCAGCATGACAGAAATGGATCAAGCTGACGAGAAGCAGGATACTGTCAAAACAACAGAAACAGGTATGGCATAATTCTGATTTAAAATAATCTTCGTTAATTTCTTACAATTAACTTTTTAATACAGAATAATAATGATATTAATAATATAAGACAATTTCTAATAAAATAAATATACAAAAAATACATAGTAGAAGAAATAAAAAAGTTAATAGTTAATATTAGTAATAATAATAATAATAGTAATTAATTTTTAATTAATTATTGCTAAATAACATAATTTTCATCAAAATATTATAGTTATAGAAAGTAATTATTCAATTAAATTGTTTTGTAATAATTGTTGTATTGCATTATAAAAATTGAAATTTATGCAGTTGACGCATATTATATTAAATGGATATTAGCAATTTGTTGAGATCACTTTTTTATCACATCAGCACAAAAACAGTTTTATAGTAACTTAGTGTGAACTGTGTGAAAAGAAGCCTAGTAATGGGTGCTCTTAGCACAATGCACTAAATGATTTTCATTTATCTATGACTAAGAAAGATCTTGCTTACTACTCGTTAACGTCGAATTCCTAATCCAAATCATCAGATAATATTTATTGTATTTATCAAAGTAAAAATTGATATTTTTACCCTGCAGAAGCAAAACTTGCAGACGCAGATATTGAGGAGGCAGAGTTTCTAGATTCCAAAAAGTCCCCATCCATGTCTGTCGATGCTGCCCCATTCGTTCCTAAAAACATAAACGTAGTTATTCCTCAGAAAGGACTTTCCGTTCATGCGCCGGAATTTATTACTCCTTTTAGAAAAGGATTATCTCCGAATGCCGTTGAATTTGTTTGCCATCGGCCAAAACTGTCGGCTTACGCGATGGAGTTTATACCTCAGTGTGTTCAAGAAGAAGAAGAAGAATGTTTTGAAAGTTGCTATCAACAGGTAATGTGTAAATTTATGATTTCATCAGTAATATTATATCTTTTTGCACGCGGGTCATACACATTATAATAGTGATTCTTTTTAAACAAGCGAGTTTCCCAATAGGTGAGTTGATTCTGTGTATATAGTAGGTAGATTTTTATATTTTTAAATGCAATGAAATAGATGGCCTTGTAGATAGAATATGATTCACTGACTTTGATGTTATGAAGAGTGTGTTATGAGCCTATAAGTGCTGTACTTTGATCTTATTTGAGATCAGTGTAATATTGCAGTTGAAAATAATAATAGTTTTGTTGATCAAATATGAACAAGAAATTTCTTTATATTATTGTCCCTTATATTTGTTTAGTTTTTAATGCAAAGGACATAAACTTACATTACATTTTTGATAAAACAATCCTTAGTACTTTAGCTTGACAAAATGGCCCTGTCAATACATTTAATAATCCTATCTCTGGCTTATCATAAATGACGATAAATCCTAACCCAATGCTAAGAATTAATAGATGGGTCAATTTGTTGTGTCAGTTTTGACAGGTCACAACATTTATCAGTTAGCATTGTATAAAATATAGGTATTGGCATTAAAATATAAATTAATTTAGTTTTAAAGAATATATAATATCAATGAATATGCGATATAAACATATATTTGAGAGTTGCTTGCTCACAGTTAGCCATTTAGGATGTGACGGAATATACATATGGTTTATTTATGACTTTTTATATGACTTTTGTTATATAATTTGAGTGTATGATAGTTAGTATGCTGCATAAGTATATAATTCTTTTAGCTTTTAACTTTAGTATTAATCTTTTAATTGTATGTACATACAGCAAGCAATCTTAAAAATCTTTATACTTTAGACTAAATAATTTTTTACACTAAGTAACTAGTCCATCTTCTCAACTAAAGTTGAAAAGATGAACTAGTGTGTTGATGATTTAGACAGAGTGGGTAGATGAAGTGTGTGTTACTGTGATCTCAAGATTCAAGATTTAAAATGTTATCCTCAATGATATTTGACTTCTGCAGCTGCTGCTGATTTTGCACTTTGGTATAGAGGTCATTGACTGAAATTATTCTGAACTAGTTTCTTACTGTAGACTAATTTAAATACAGTTCAAGTTGTCAATATAGCATTTGACAGTCATGTAATATATAATGTATATATCTTGATTATACTTTATAAGTATTGCCAAGATGTGATATTTATATGACATTTTAATTTGTAAAGAAATCAGGTAAAGGGTCCCAAGTCTAGTAGAGATCTTAATATATACTTACTAGAAGAACAAAAGCATAGATATACTGTAGTTTTATATGTTGAAAATATTTATGTCAGATTTAAAACAAACAGTAATGCTATTTCTCTTCATAAAAGAGAAATAGTTGGAAAAAGTCAAATGAAATATTTTTCTTATGATATTTCCCGCTTCCTCCTCTGGCATAAAATCTTGGTGTTTTATTTTTGAAATTCTTTCTGCCTTGATCTTGAAATCTTGCATTCTCCTTATTCAACACTTGATTGCTTAAGTATTAGCACAAGATGAGTTATGATTGCAACAGTAATTGATTTAGCAGACTGTTTGATTTGCAATCTTTTCATGAGATGATCAGTTGGTTTATACAGTTATTCATCTTTTAGAATACGGTCTTCCTATGAGGCTTATAACACTGGCAGCTCTTTACAGTGGTGGAAATATTATTCATTTGATGTAACAATTAAATACAGTTTCCTGTAGATGTAATAAATGTTTTAGTAGTTTTTTAGAAATGCCCTGATGAAGTAATATTTTGTAAATTAGATAATGAACACATACTATTTAACACATACTGGTGTTGTTTTTAATATTTATTCTGTTTGAGATTCATAGCAGTTTTGACAAAGTATCAATTGAGTATTTGAACTATTTGAACTATTTTCAGTACAAGTATACCTGAAAGTTGAAGTATAGTTTTGTTATTATTGTTTTATATGTTTTATTATCATTATTGATTTATATGAGAAATAAGACATGTAGGCGTACTTCAAGACTTACTTGAATGATTGATGAGAGGGTGGCATAGAGTTTCAGTCTTTATTAGTATTTTATTATTTCCATGTATGCCATGCAACATTGTCTTAGGGGATTTGCTAGTGATTCTATTAACTAATGGGCTGAAATTTTCATCTGGCAATTTTCAATCATTAGAAGATGCTATGTTTGGTATAGTACAATATTCATTTCTGTAGTAGGATATTGCATTATGCAAGTAATTGTATTTGTTCAAATCGACCCAAATGCATGAAATTTACAAATCGGCTCCATTAATTAATTTAATAATTCTAACCAACCTTAAAATTAACCTGATATCTAACCATAATTCAAACCCAAAACGTTAAGCGCAATGCTAAGAATTAATACTTGGAGTATATTTGTGAGGATTTTCAGAGAATAATTCTATATATGGAGGTAGATTGTTGGCTACTGATGCTAGCCTAGGTCAGTCGAATTGATTTATCCTCGCTGGCTTAAAATTCACCAGGGACCATCTTTCTGGCTTAAATGCTTAAATATTCTGTTGTAAAAGCCTGTAGGAATAATCTAACAGTGAACTATAGGCATCATATCTGTGATTGATTGACTGGATGTAGACTGCTGACTATCTAGTTTGAGTGTAGGCAGTGTTCAGTTTTCTGTTAACAGCTGTGAACGCTTTTTAAGTTAATTGTGTTTTCAAATGATATCAATTTTTCAGTGGTTGAAACATTATGGTAAAACTGTAATTGAAGAAGTATATTTTAAATATATACATGTATGTATTTGGTATATTTCTATTTTAAAATATACTTATCTTCTGATAATTAACTCCACAAATCGATCATCATTTTATTTAATAACCCTAACCAACACTTAATGTGATATAAATGTTTCATTTATTGTCAGAAAAATTTAGAAGCTAGAAGTTTAGAACTGAATTTTCTATCCAGTTTATTATTGAAATCAGATGTTTCTCCATTTAGACAACATTATTTAGACAAAATCATCTATAGAGAGGTTGGATGTATGATATAAAATAAAAGCAAATAACCCATAGCCTCAAACTAGCCTTAACCTTAACGCTAACTCCTAAATTTAAAAATATGCTATTTTTGAACAGTTTGCTATTATTATTTTTGAATTAAAATCTTAGTGCCCGATCTTTTATGTAATATTTTCAATTTAAGATCGATTCAAACATGATTGCCCTGAAGAAAATTTTCCTAATCTAGTTTTCATGTTTTGATATTTAATTGAACTGAATGATTTTGTTTTTAATAATCTATCAACTCTACTGAGCATTGAATCAGATGGGAATTTTTTGATTTTTGTCAATTGATGTGAATTAATTTAAAGATATTATATAAATGGTATTCATTATTTCACTTAATAGGTGAAAGAAATGAAATTGATTATACTATAAATTATATGCAATCATAACGATTGTAACAATCAAAATCGACTGTATTCTATTATTGTATACTACACACACGCATGGGGCATATTATATATACAGTCATTAGTTAGTTAATTAAAATATCAATCGTTAAATAATTATTTGTTGTACTTTCTGCACTTGGTATATTCATTAATGAGGCGTTTGCATTATAACAGTCTTCTGCTGTATTTTTTATGTAACTTGTTTATATATTATTATAATTTTGAGACCTTGATCTCAAATCTGCATTTTGTGAAGATTTTGGTCTCCATATTATGATCATTATGGTCTTGATCAACAAAATTTGAAAATTCTAGGTCCCTAGGTCTCTTCATCAGTATACTGAGATCTAAGATCAATATTGACTTTGATTCTCTAGTCTTTTTAAAAGATCTCAACTACTGCATTTCAAATTACCAAATGTTGAAATGCTTACATACTTTTTTCTATTACTATCATATATTATATGGCTAGAACTTAAATACAAGTTTGTAGTAACTGACTAAATACAAGTTTTGTGTTTTAGCTGATCTCTTTTTATAATGTGTCTATAGCCATTAAGCCCAGACATCCAAGACACAGGATATCCCCCAGATCCCATATCAGAGGTCCATCATGTGGTGGAGGCTTTGACCAGTAATCCTCAAGACTTTGATATGGTTATGCAACCTCTGCTCATTCTCATCTCAAGCTATCTACACGATTCTTATACACTTGATGCTATTATTGATGAGCTCTTTCAACAGGTTAGTCCATGGATAATCTTCATTGTTGCATCTATTGTAATGTTGTAGTGAGTAAAGGAATTTATGTACTAATTATGATGGCTTTCGTATAGTGAAATCTATGCATATAATTGAGTTGTATGTCAGAAAGAATGGGCTGCAGCTTAATTACTTTGGATTGAAGCTCAAGGTAATGGGGCTGCAGCCCAAGGTATTTGCGAATAATCTAAAGATTGAGGGTCAATTCTTAATGGCAGTGTATAATCTTGATTGTTTTTTGGTCAAAATTATAGGTTTGTCTATATTTATGATTAGCATTAGAGTTTGGTTATGGCTAGAATTAGAGTTGGATTATTCGTTTGAATGATTTTCCAAGAGGGTCTATTAGTTATGTATTAAATGGTATGGTGTACTCAAAGTACAGTTGATATAGTACTGAGTCTAAAGCGTTTAGTGGTGTGCTTGAAACAAAATCTTTCACTCAGTCACTTTAGTTTGACACACCCAGTTCAGGCTATCAATGTTATCTCTGAAATTTTCTTCTATTGCATATGTTGTATACTTTAATCAATTAATTAGTTGACATTTTTGTGCTGTTGTGACCTTAAGCTATAAAAGCAGTAACTTTAAAGTCTAGACTTTATGTTACATTGTGCTAACATATAACATACAATAAAACATAATATTAAACAATTTGCTGGACTGTGGATCAAATTTAGTAACTTTAAGCATTTGATAGAGGCACTAGACCCATTACTGAATTTATTACCCATTAACCAAGTGTTTTTTTAAAGCAGAATATCTTGTATTCATAATACTCTTTCTGATGTAAAATGTTTCATTTTGTTATTAAAATACTAGATGCCATGAATTTTTGAGCATCATTAAGTGATAGTACTAGTGTAATATTGGCTGATTCTGTACACAGAGTGTTTCCTGTAGGCGAGTCAATCTATGTGACAACCAGTGTTATTCTATAAGGGCGATAATGTGTCCTTAATGTTTCCTGTCTCAGAAATAGCGCTTTGAGTTTTGGAAAATAAACTTTAAGTGCGTGGAGTGATTTTGTGACCACTCTTTTTACCTGAACCCCCCCCCATGCTCAATGTATAACTGGGTGCTTGCCCCACTCAGGAATATAAATCTGTTTTTATTTTTTTATGATAATTTGATAAATATTAATAAGGTATCGAATGCTCAGTCTATTATGTATACTAATTTCTATTGCTCTTTCTTTTTTAATCCTTTTCGATCTTTTTTCATTGCGGTATGATTGCATAATTTATTTTCTCTGAATCTCTGAATAATATTACTGTCTAAATCCTGCTTTTCAATTATTCTCATAAAGAAATCATCAGTTTCAGTTGGATTAAAATGTTGTTTTCTTCAGTAGACATCAATCAGCATTATAATCAGACTGCGAAGTCTTATAATACAAAGTACACAGGGCGTGATTGAGTTTTTATTGTAGTATAAGCTCTCGGCTGATTGTATTGTAGATTTTGAGTTTGAACAAAACTTTAATTGGGTAGAAAGTACAGAGTATATTAGATAAAGTTCAATGATGCAGCAGTTTTCTGATATTGATGCTGTCGGTATGCTTATTATCATTCTCTAATCGAATTGATGCAGTTTCTAAATATAGCGCATCTAAAAATAGCTGTTCTAAAAAGAGTTATTCATAATTATTAGTTAAAATTTGGGTGAAATTTAGGGTTTAGCTTTAATCTAACCGTAACTCTAACCCATAAAATTTCAAAAAACTATTTTCAAAACAGCTACGTTTAGACGTGCTATATTTAGAAACTGCACAAATTGAATTAGATACTGCTAATATACTGTTAGTTTACTGTCTCGGTGAGATGTTCCAATTTAGCATTTATGTTGAAAAGTTTTAATTGTTGTATTTAATTCAGTTTAACTACATTAATCTGGTTAATACTGAATATATATGATATCATGCCTATTGCATTCAGAAACATAACATGAGATTTTAATCTATTAATGTTAATTTTAGTTAATTTTAATAGATTTTTGTCATTTAAAAATGATTTCTTCAGTTGTTAAAAATAAATCCAAATGATCTGTTTATGCAGTGCGTTGAAATTAAATTGTAGTGCTATTTTTGTAGTTTTATAAAACTGGGATCTTCAATTCAACATAAACTAGAGATAATGAAGTTAAATTATTGATATATTGTGTGGTTTAAAACGTTGTATTTTTACAATGGGAAAATATTTAATCTTAAATGTGCATGTAACAATTACTCTAGTTTACTTAATTAATATCTGTTTATATATATAAATATTTGTTTCTGTTAATTAATATCTGGATCCGGTTATTTGTGTCAAAGATTTTGTTCAGGGAGATGTCATACAAAAAAAGTTCATTTAGTTTAAAGCAAATTGTATGTGGAAATGAATATATTGTGCACTAATGAATGAATATATTGTGTATATTGATCAGCAGTTAACTGTTCAGAATATAGTATGTTATGCTATTTATTAGAATATGTATGCATCATGCAACTTTTTTCTATAATTGTCTTTAGATAATATAAATAATTCGCTTGATGTTTGCATTTTATCAGAAACAAAATCTTCCATAATCTTATATTTTCGATTTTTCTTCATGACTGTAATTATCTCATTGTTATTATCATAACTTGATATGATGATAATTATCTTAATGTCTGTTCTTCTTATCAATTGCTAAAGCTTGGTTATCTATTAAATAGTAATATTAGTATGTGGTATATTGGCTGCTTGGCCTTTTCTCATTGGTTTAGTCGATCTAATAGAAGCATTGGAAAATTAATGTTAAACCAGATTTTAATTACTATTTAAATAGCACAAATTTATTATTGTTCTTTTTCAAACATGAATGGATTCGAAGCTTTATGAAGATTTGTCCTTTATTCCCAAAGGACAATTATTCAGTGCAAAGTGTTATAATACTCATGTGTTCACTCATCGCTGGAATTCTGCACACTCATTTCATAAACTTGTAGCTATATAGTCCCTGAGCTGAAGAGATATTGAGCTAGAATTAAATAAACAAATATTTACCGGTGGTCATTCGGTTGATTTAAATGATAAAATCATAAGTTGTTTACTTAATTAGTTTTGCATTGTGTAATTAATTATACACATGTGTATAATTGTGACCTAAATATTGGTATCTTGCAAATATTACTAATGTTTTAAATATGCTATATACATTAGAGCAGTGATAATTCATAACTCTCTAATTGAATTAATTTGCAAATGTACTTGTTCTAAATTAAAAATTATTATTAAAAGCCACAATTTTTGTTTTTAAAATTTAGATATTTCTTCTCAGTTATTTAAAGATCTATTAAAGCTTATATCACAGTAAAAGATATTACAAAAGTATCTAGAATTTACTATTAATATATAAGATCTTTTATTGTGCAAATAAAAGCTCAGCAGTGAAGTGCCAACTCATGAACAAAGCTTCTATTGTAATAGGATGCAGTACATGAGAATGCTATATGCTGACACCATGAGCTGGATTATTGAATAAATCGATTAGCCAGATCAATAGTCAGATAAATCCTGTTAGGTATCGCAATGATTGATTGACAGAGAAGCTTCTAGATTTTCAAATCATGCAACCTCTTTTGTTAATATATGTACTACATATATTTGAGCTTTATTATAACATGAATGTGATATTTAAACCATTTATATTTAATCTTATTTATTTGAGCTATTTAATGCGAATGATCTTTTTTCATTAATTTTCTGTCTGATTAACTTAGGGATTGAAAGATAGTTAAAAATCATTGAGTTTTTTTTAATGTTGTTCGTTTCAGACTCTAAATGAAGCAAACTTCAGATATTCCGGTGCTAGAATTTGTAGATTTCTTTCAGATAATTTGGATCTGCCTGAGGGAAGTTTTGTGCAAATGTTACTTAGCAGGTAAAGTGTTCATTTTGTCAGAATGCTTGAAAAATTATAATTATAACTTAAACAATTTTATGTAAAAATTCATTGGATGAGTTTTAGTGGTTTAGTGCATTTTAAGAATTTTTAATATATTAGGATAAATCCCCTATGGATACTATATTTAAATGGAATGAGGAGATTATTTAAGAAATTAGTGTTCATTCATCAGCTGTTTCTTCAATTTTCTATACATTTCTAAACAGTTCTCAGCATTGACATCGTGTTTTCATCTTTCAATGATGGACTACTTTTGTTGCGTTTCTAATCACTCAATTGAAAGCAAATAAATTACAGTTTATATAAAAATATTTTCTATTCTTACCTTGAATCAAAAAACGCGTTCTTCTGTTTCCATTTTCAGATGTCATTATCATTTTCGTGACTTGACTGCGATCTATCACGAGGCCAGACAATCAGCAGATAGTCTTTCTACTCTTGCATTACTTCTTGGAGAGTTCATAGTGAATATGAAAGTTAGTTATTAGACTAACTCTTTAATATTTGTAATAAGTGTTGATTTATAGTGTAATAAATACCTAGTTTTTAGAAGAGATCATTGTAATGTAGTAATCTTAATATTTGTTGCTGAATTTATCAATATATCCTAAACTAAAATTCTGCCCTAAGCTAAATTTAACAATATATCTAGTGCAACTCAAAATAATCAACTTATTAAAGAGTGCAGCTAGTTTGTGAAACATTACCATTTCTATGACTGGAATCTTGAACCTTTGAATGTCTTTTCCCTTCGCTCTAACTACTGCACTAACTTGCAGTTTATATAATGTATTAATCTGGTCCTTTTTTAATCTAGATAGTCAGTACATTTTGTTGCTGTATTGTATTTGCAAGGAAACTGAACACGTTATGTCAGAGCTACCGCATCTACTCAAAGATATTCTATTTATTTTGCTTGAGCACAGAACGGATGAAGCCTTGGGAGCTGTCTCTCGTGTTTTAAAGGTTAGAAAACTGTAGTTGTAATCTTACTAAAGAATTATAAGAAATTACTTTATATGAAAAATCTTATTATTTTATCTTTCATAAAATTTAAAATATGCTCTTGCGGGTAATAGCTTAATAGCTTAATAGCGTGTTGTTAAGGAATTAATTTTAAATTTACTCAGTACTAATATTCATTGATCGCAGTTAATTTCCAGATACAAGAGTTGTTTGTTATTTATAAGCATTTTATGAGAGATATTAAACAGTGTTATGTATGTTCTGTTTTTATGTATATATACCATATTTTTTATATTATAAAATTATTTTACAACATACTGTATACAAAACACATGTATACAAATAAAGTATTAGTTTTTTCTAGTATTCTTTGCCGTATATATATATGGATAGTAAACTAGTACAATCTACATTTATAAAATCGCATTATGTTATAAATCTTTATTTTATAAATATTAATACGTTATGTTGTAAATAATATTGAGTGTTATAAATCATTTTATATACAGTGAACTTATGATTGGCTAGC
>JAQIXG010001429.1:0-22224 GCA_034700105.1 Oconnorella tubifera
CAATATTTAACAGTGCACACTATTTAACAGTGCACAATATTTAACAGTGCACACTATTTAACAGTGCACAATATTTATCAGTGCACATTAATTAACAGTGCACGCTATTGAACAGGGCACACTAATTAAGTTGATAATAATTCACAGGTTTTGTTCACAAGTGCATACAGCTATATGAGACTACTGTGGTGAGACATGGACTTATGCTTGTGGGACCCACTGGCTCTGGGAAAACTAAAGTAAATATAACTGCTATTTATTTATCACAATGACTGGATATAATATAAGAGATCATTATTGGAACAAAATGATAGGAAAAAATGGTATAGACAAAAAACAGTACAAAATATTGTACATTTTTATCCTTTTTAACCATGCATCATTCTATTGTTATAAATTTTTTTTTAATCCTAACCTTAATACTTTTTCTATTTGTACCATTTTGCCGGCCACCATTGTAATGGATGACTTACATTCTTGTTATTAAACTTAGACTCTATCTTCCATTAGTTATTTATTTGATTCTAATTTACACTTATATAATAGCTATACATAAAATGCACAGCCTATATCCAAAAAAGTTTTTCACTCTATCGTCGAAATGAATAGTGCGCCTTGTTTCAGTGCTATGAAGTGCTACAGGGAGCACAGACGGCTCTTAAAGGTCAAATGTCGCCATCTGGTGACAACTTTGAGAACACTATAACCTACGTACTGAACCCTAAGTCTATAACACTTGGTCAACTGTACGGAGAGTTTGATCTGATGACTCATGAGTGGTAGGTTGAATTATGTGAAATTATAATGTCTCGCTGAATTCTATTAGTAACTGTTGATGTTTAATTTATATGGCTTTCGATTCAAACTTAACAGTCATTTTCTTAAAAAAGAATATACCTAGAAATAAAAACAATGCGTGCAATAATAATTATTATATCATTGTTTCTTTATAAATTTACCGTTAAAGTTTATGCTAATGTTAACTCTTTTAATTTAGCATCACTTCGTTGTTTATTATATTTTGTCAGTATACTGAGAATTTATCCGCTATTCAATGGGAAGTTTACTATATAGTTTCTAATTTTGTACATTGGTTAATGCTTGTACTTAAGGTTTAGCGAGTTATCTCTAATACAACGTAAAAAAATCAGTATTCTAACCATAACCCAATACAAAATATTGCATAACGAATGGCAATATCATCTAGACCAAATATATTATGAAAACGCTTGTTTTCCACATAAAATTCTGTTATGATCTGTATTATAAACATTTGTATAGGACTGACGGTATTCTTCCGATGTTGATTCGTATCGGTGCATCGAGCACCAATGCGGACAAACGTTGGTACATGTTTGACGGCCCTGTAGATGCTGTATGGATAGAAAGCATGAACACTGTACTAGATGATAACAAGAAACTTTGTCTCAGTAGCGGAGAGATCATCAAATTAACTGAGGTTTTATTTTTAAATAAATACTTATAGAAAAGTTTTGCCAAGTGTAATGTAAACTTTTGATGCTATATATTTAAGAGCAAAGAAAAGATAGTTTTTATTGTTTGATATAATAATTACACACAAAAAGAGTTTTCTGACATAATGTGAACTTTTTTAACAATCAGTGATTGTTTAACATTATCAAAAAAGTAGTTTTTAATAAAATAAGTTTATTTGCTGCCAAAATGTTATGTTTGAGATATTGCTGCTGATATGTAAGCGCATTGCACTTACTGACAATACAATTTTCTGTACTTAAATAAATTTAATTCAAATTTAATGATTAATGATATGTTTGGTTATAGTTTTGTTTAATTTTCTTTCATCCAGCATATGACAATGATGTTTGAGGTGGCAGATCTCGCTGTAGCTTCCCCAGCCACTGTAAGCCGCTGTGGGATGGTTTATTTAGAGCCGAGTATTTTGGGTCTTTCTCCGTTTGTGGAAAGTTACTTACGCAAGTTGTCTGATGCAATTTATCCGTACAGGCCACAGCTTGAGGAACTCTTTGGATCCTATCTTGAGGTTGAAACTTCTACACATGTTAATTTACTAGTATCTGTTTTATACTGCTTTTTTATGGACTGATTTCCCGGATAAATAGTTTCTTCTCTCAGTTGATGGTTTGTTCTCACTGCTTGGGTGGAGCGTGTGTGATCTTTCCTGATACTGAGGACGTCTGAAACTGTGTCCTTTGACGGTTAAACAGATGTTAAACTTTTATTGACTGATATTGATTGATTTTGTTTATTTACAATTTGATCACGAAAGTGTTAACCTGATAAATCAGCCAGATTGTTTATTTAATAATCGCAGCTAACCCTAAACTTAATCCTAACCCTTTTCTAAATAATCAAAATTAGAGTCTGAGCATTAATATTGAGAGAAGTTTGTTAGGGCTTGTTTAATGGGCCACAATTATTTTAATAGTAATATTTATGTATAAAAATATAGAAGTTATTTGTAATAAAGTGATTATTTCATAGTTATTTTGTATTTATTGTTTTGTACATTACCGCAGCCATCATTAGAATTTCTACGACAGAATATGAAAGAGATTGTTCCATCGATGGATAGCAATCTTACGTTTAGCTTGTTTAAAGTTCTTGACTGTTTCTTTAAACCTTTTCAATCAAAAGACGTACGTAGAACTTTTCTAAAGCTTTCTTTATTATTATTTTCATTATTTTTTCTTGTATTGAAAATATGTGAATCCTTTTAATTATGTTGAAAATTTGGATAAATTTGATGTAGTAAGAAATACAATATCAGAATGTTACAAAGATACATTCTGAGTCGATATTTGCACTTTTAATCTTAAAATTAACATAACATCATTGTCAAATCTTTGATTATACAATTTTCTTTCACATTTTGGTTTCAATTGCATGTTTGATAATATAACTTTATGTTGTTTGATTTTCTCGCATGATTTTCAATATATATTTTCAAATATTTCTCTCTTCATGTTGACAATTATAGAATTTTGCAAGCAGTAAAAATGACTTAATTTCTGAGTTATCTTATTGGTATTAACTTCAAATAAATCATTGAATAAATTATAATAAATTAATCAATTAAGTGCTACATTTGTTGACATACTACTCTATGTTATTTAGTTAAACTTTTGATTCTGTTAATATTAAATAAATGACAGTAATGATTTGATGAATTCATTTTTACTTACGTGATTAGTAGCATAGAAAACATAAACATGGAACATTCTTGCATAAACTTATTATGTCTCTCATCCATTCAATTTTTGTTTAGTTTCATTTCCATTTCATTTCATTATTTGCAGACTTCACAAAGACGAGTGGTAAGTTACTGTTTCACTATTTTTGACACAACTTTGTTTTCGCCTATTTTCTTCCTTACTTCAATCATTTGCCAATTTCTGCTTTTACGGATTCGAGATTGAATAATACTTATTATTTATTTAATTGATTTAAATTTAGTTAAGTTATGCGCAACTAAATTATTGGTATTATCTGAGTATTTGATGAGATTTTATTTTACTTTATTTTAAAGTATTGCAATTTTTTTCCAAACTATATATTGTGACTGTAACATTTATACCTATCTTTGAGAATTTGAGAAAGTTGCACTTTAATAACTTTAGAAAGTATTAAACTCTATAAATTGTGTCGATCAAAAATTTTGATTAATTTACGATTGACTGTTTTAATCAGATTATTAGATTTATCAATTTCAAATTAATTAAGATACCAGCTTCAAAATTGATTCTTTTTAACTCATTATGAACAAGTTATTGTAATGTCATCATATTTAATTATTAGGGAGAAAAACCTATACCAGACGAGCGCCTGCATAGAATTGCTGAGCTGATTGAACCCTGGTTTATATTTTCTGTAATCTGGACAGTGGGCGCCACTTGTGATAATAACGGTCGCGTAAAGTTTGATAGATGGCTGAGAGTGAAGATGGAGAAAGATAATGTACGAATCTGAATTGTAGTTTTGATTTTTTTACTCAAATTTTTGATTTTTTGACTCAAATTTTTGACTCGAAATTTTTGATTTTAGCACTTTCTTCTGTGGTATTAAATTGATGGTTTGCTTGTTTCTATTAAATCTGCATTTTACTGTTCTTACTATTTTTGCGTAGATGACCTTGCAGTTTCCAAAGGAAGGTCAAGTTTACGACTACTGCTTGGATGACGCTGGAATCAGTTTAACGGTGAAAGAAGAGGAAGAAGAAGAAGCACTGAAGGGTCGAACGGTTGTTTACAATTCATTTTCCTAAACTTAGCAATATTCAATAAACGTACACCTTTTTTTAGATGCAGATTAGAATTATATCTTAATCAAAAGTCTGCTTCAATATCTCTTTCATTAACAGTTTTTCTTCATGACTTATCTAATTATGTTAATTTAATATATGATGCTACATTATAATTTTCTTGAAGGCAACTTTTTAACATGTTTCAGACTATTAACTTACTATATTGTGTTTAAACTGTCTTAAACTCTTTTTATACTGTCATTAAAATTGTATATATTAAAAAAAAATGACATCTTAAAAAAACTAAGTTTCAGTTTATTTTTAACGTTGATGCCATCTGTAGGTACAATGGCAGAACTGGATGACAAATTCACCATCAGTCGTAATTTCTTCAGACGTGAAGTTTTCCGATATCATTGTTCCAACTCTTGACACCGTACGAAGCGCTTACATCTTAGAACAATTACTTTCTAACAACAACTGCGTAAGTTTTTATTAATTCTACGCATTTACGTTTAGAATTAATATGAGTAGTTTTATTTTAATATCTTGTAGTCATGATTCTTTACTTATTTTTAATTGACTGATTTTTGCAATTATTCAAATGATTTAGCTAGTTATGCAATGTTCAGTTATTAAACTGGATCACTAAAGATGGGCAGTAGAACGTATTACTATTTCCTGTATTCATCAAATATTAATAATATGTTATAATATGTAATATTATATAATATATAATAACATGTTGCTGTCTTATTATTAGTAACCTGCATAAATAACTGAATAGAATATCATTCGAAGGATTAAATATTAAAATGGAAGTAAGCAGTAGTCTATAAGCAATAAAAACTAGAGTAGCCTAATATAAAATCAATTTGCTTGTCATTAACTCAAAATTATAGAATGCAAAAACAAACTGGCAAAAAACCTTTTAGAATGTTTGAAATTTTAATATTGAAGTTTGAATCAAAAATTCTTTTCTTTTAAGGTTCTTTGTATTGGTCCAACTGGCACAGGCAAGACATTAGCGATAGCCAATAAGCTGACTCGACACATGCCCAAAGAATTTGTACCGGAATTCATTACTTTCTCTGCTAAGACTTCATCCAATCAGACGCAAGATCTCATCGATGCTAAACTCGACAAACGGTTTGTTTCAAGGAAATTTATTTTTGCTCTTGGTACATATTTTGTTATAAGTTTATAAATTGACAAAACGTGTCAGGATTTACAGAAATTTGAAAACAGACACACTCTGTTTATGTCATCTTTCAATTGATAAAAAAAAACATTGCTACTTCTAGTACCAGGAAACTTTAGATTCATAATTAGAAATTCATTATACTACAGCACATTAATAATTATGACAAAATTATGATTGGCAGGATAGATAAATTTGTTTAATTAAAGATATAGATTTTACATACTAAGTTGTAAAGTGTAATTTATTATATTCAGACGCAAGGGAGTGTTTGGACCTCCTCCTGGTAAATACATCGTCTTCTTTATTGATGACCTAAATATGCCGGCATTGGAGACTTACGGAGCTCAGCCGCCCATTGAACTACTTCGACAGTGGATGGATTTTAAGGGATGGTACGATCGTAAAGCTATCGGTGAGATTCTGCGTCTTTTTCTTAATGACTTGTCAATTGCAACTTCAGCACATGTAATGTTATTGTTTTTTGAAATTAATAATCTGCTACTATACTTGTTTATAACAATTTGTGCTAAAAATTATGACTTTCTATGATAATGTAATAATTTTAGTAATAACTTGACTTGATTATAATTTTTAATCATATTGTAAACATTGTAGTGATAATATGATATGTAATAATAATGACTTTCTGTAATAATTTTTGCTATTAAATACAGATTTTATGCTGTAGTGTCAGTTTTTATTGGCTAACTTGATTGTATTCAACAGTGCTCTTCAATTGTCTGATCATACACACAGTGCAATGCTTTATTTAATATTTCAGGAGAATTTAGAAATCTTGTGGATGTAAATTTTGTTGCGGCGATGGGTCCCCCTGGAGGGGGCAGAAACCCCGTCACTCCTCGTCTCACCAGACATTTCAACTTCCTGTCGTTTACCGAACTTGAAGATCCGAGTAAGAGTAAAATATTCGGAACAATTCTGAGTTCTTGGCTCGGTGAGTTCAACTATCGTAAACTTTTTGCTTAGTTTTCATTATTATCTGTTTGTGAAAAAACCTAGAATTGTAATTGTGTAGGCACTATAACTTATGGTCGTTTATTCAGTAAATCTGTAATATCTGCTGTTTTTTAAACAGTTTTTATAAGTAAACTTTTATTTAAATATATTTGCTGAGTCTAATACTTATAAGCTATGATTTCAATAGAATAATGGCTGAAAAAACTGAGATTTGAGTTTCAAAGTCATTGATATGTATTTTAATCATGGTTTATTCTTAAATCAGATGTTTCTTATTCTTTAAACAGATGTAAACAAGGAACTATCGATGCATTCTAAAACAATGGTAGACATGTGCATCAATATTTACAACACAATAACAACTGAACTGCTGCCGACTCCTTCTAAAAGTCACTATACTTTTAATCTCAGAGATTTATCAAAGGTTTTTCAAGGCCTACTTATGGCTGATGCACACAAACTTGAGGTAGTTTCACTATTTTGTTTATACCTTGCAAATTTATACTATATTTCAGTTTTAAACTTTGTATTGTGTGGTATCATAGTTTTATTTTTTGTGCATTAGAATCATCAATATCATAAGATTCTTTTTTAAATTTTAGTTTAGATTATATATATTTTACATATAGTTTTACTGTATTTATGCTCGATTTGTCTTTATTTGATCTAAAACTTCATTCATTTCTTAGAATCTATCGGATCTGCTTCGACTGTGGTATCATGAAAGTCATCGCGTGTTCGCTGATCGGTTGGTAAATGATGAAGATCGTACCTGGTTCTCTTCTCTACTCAATGACAAAATGAAAACAGAATTTAATGCGGACTTTGCTTCTGTGGTCACCAGTGATCCGTTGTTGTACGCTGATTTTATGAACACTTCGACTGAAGTTAGACCTTACGTTGAACTGAAAGATCATGATAAGGTTATTCTATGTTTATTTATGTATTTTTGATACTTTAATTCGGACACAAAATTGGGCATTGCAGTTTCTCTGGAAATTTTCTGAAAATTATACCGTTATTATTAGATTTAAGTATTTTAGTATTAAGCTTTGTTTTTACTGTTTTTACTGTTTTCTAAATATAGATGCAGAAGGTTTTGCGTGATTTTCTCGAGGATTACAATCAGATAAATACATCGCAGATGAATCTCGTTCTCTTCATGGATGCCATACGTCATTTATGTCGGATCAGTCGTGTAATTCGTCAGCCTCTGGGCAATGCTCTCTTGCTGGGTGTGGGAGGCAGTGGACGTCAAAGTTTGACGCGTTTAGCCGCACACATGTGAGATATTCATTTAAAAAACAACGTTAAAAAATCAACTGCGGAATGTGATGTATATAATAAATGCAATGCTAATTATTATCAAACTCATTTTTTTCATTGTGGAATGCAGACAACTTAGTGGCTATGATTTTATGTATTAGTAATAACTTGGTTTAATCTAATGACAATCTTGCGGTAGTAGCATACTTATAAACCTAGTAATATTATATTCAGTATTTACGTTTAAATTTAGTATAAATAATGATATTTAATTTTAAATATATTATAATATCGAAGTAAAGAAGCTACATTTGTACTCGCATCAAAATGCAATTCAATTCATTATCTATTATAATTTCCATAATCTATACTTTGCAAATTAATCAATGATATTCCTGCACACCTGCTTTGTCAACAGCTCAAATAAGAGTTACTTGTCTATTTCTTTAATATCTATTTATTTGGTCTCTAGGTCTGAGTATGAACTTTTTCAAATAGAATTATCAAAGAACTACGGTACGCCTGAATGGAGAGAGGATTTGAAGAAAATTATGATGAAAACTGGACTGGAAAATATTCCATTAGTGTTTCTTTTCAGTGACACTCAGGTAATGCTAATTAATGCATTTTCTTATTATGTTTAGGAATCAATCTTTAGTTTGTATACTGTTATAATAACTATGCTATTTCAATGCATTAATGTTAACTAATGCATTCTTTTATATATGTTTTTAATATTCTGTTATGATAACTATGCTACTTTAACTATTTACTTTAAATATAAGTTTTATTGCATATATACATCTGCAGACTTTTCAGTATTTTATATACAAGAATTCAAATGCTTTATGTGTATTATAAATCTTGAGATCTAGAATATATCTCATTTAATCAGCAAATGGTTTATAAACTGTTAAATAAAAATCATATTTAGAAAATACTTTTAAGTATGAAAACTTAGTTTTTAACTTCACAGTTAATGCTTTTTTTAGATCAAAGACGAATCGTTTTTGGAAGATCTCAACAATATACTAAATGCTGGCGATGTGCCGAATATCTACCCAACAGAAGATCTAGATAGTATTTATGATGCAATGAAGCCACTGGTGCAGGATTCAGGCCAACAGGCCACTAAGACCAATATGTTTTCTTTGTATACTAAGCGCGTTAGAAACAATCTACATACTGTCATCACTATGAGGTGAATTATTGATGAAGTACTTTAGATTTTAAATGCATATCACTTATATTTTGCTTGGTATTAAAGCAGTGCTTGCAGCAATTTATGACGATACTATATAATTATAATTTACTCTGATTGTTTCATAAGTATATCCTAATCTAATCTATGTATGTTTGATAATCTAAAGATATATAAATAATTTAGAAGTCTACAATTGTACAGGTTCTTTATTTAGGTAAATTTTTACAATTAGATTAAATTTGACAATGCTAATATTTCTGAAATTATTATAGCAAACCCAGATTGTTATTTGTTAACGATTGTCTCCTTGGTCCAATGGAATGATTGCAGTAACTTCATACTTTTATATTACAGTTAATGCGAACTTTCTCTAAACATATCATTAAAATTAGAGTCAATTAAGAAAGCCCATGAAGCTGGCCTTGTTAAATCTTTGATCTCCTATTTATTCTTGCGTGTATTTTGATATAAATAACTTTTACTTGACATTTACATTCAGTCCAATGGGTGAGATATTCCGTTCTCGTCTGCGTCAGTTTCCTGCCCTTGTAAACTGCTGCACGATAGACTGGTTCAGTGCTTGGCCCGCAGACGCACTGCGCTCAGTTGCTATGAGATTCCTCGGCGAATTGCCCGATCTGGAAATTTCTAAGGAAATCCTTTCTGGCCTGGTGAGTGGAATTTTTATTATTTTTTGGTTTGGATTTCAATTGATAATATGATTTATAAACTGTATCATAAATTACAGGAATGCATATAGAAACACAGACACTTTCACTTTTGTCTTAATACAAAAGGTTATTATAAACTACATTTGAATACTAGTAGATATAACTCTATTTTGTAACTATTATTGTTAGTAATATGAATCATGAGTTTAATGGTTTTTTTATAGGTTCTGATGTGTCAAGAAATTCATTCATCTGTCGCTCAAAACTCTGAACGTTTTCTACTCGAACTCAGTCGCTATAATTACGTTACACCCACAAGCTACTTAGAACTGCTGAGTCTTTTTAATAAACTGATTGTCGTTAAAAAGAAAGAACTGGAAGTCAATAGGGATAGGACAAAGACTGGATTAGATAAGGTTTGCAATGATGTCGTCAATTATATTTATTCAATAATCAATACACGTTTGCTACTTTCTGTTTTTTTATTCGTTGATTTGATAACTAACTGTATTTGTATTTGTATGACATGATATGATGATAAAACTATATTTCAATTAATTGTTTTCAGTTAAATGCCATGAAATTATTCTACACTTAATTTCATTCACCTACAGGAACATGATTGTATTTATTATTGGCATAAAAGTTGTGCACTTCCAGCATTATTTCTAAGCTATTTTGTTGTCTACTAGAATCAGTGTTTTTTTTCAGTTGCTTACCACAGCTGATGAAGTCGCAGTGTTGCAAGTTGAACTTGCTACCATGAAACCATTGCTGGCTGAAGCCGTCACTGAAGCCTTAGAGACTATGAAGATGATTGCAGAGGACACAGTAATTAGATTTACTTTTATTATTGAGCTGCATTAACAATCTTGTTTTTTTATATCATCAACATTTGCTACCAAAAATTTGCTTCTATGACGCAAGTTTGTAATAATTTCACTTAAATTTGCTATAAAAACAATTTGCTTGAAGAAAATGTTTAACGCCTTTAAAGACACTGCTTTTTATCAAGCAGTTGTTCGCTTATATTTCTTTTCATTTTTTATAAAAGATAGAATTTATTACTTTTATAACATCTTAATGGATTTCTTGTTGATGTCATTTTGTAGAAAGTTGCTGAAGAAACAAAAATGGTCGTTCAGCTACAAGAAGAGGATGCAAAAACAAAAACCAAAGAGACTTCCTTGATTGCAGACGATGCACAGAGAGATCTGAATGAAGCTCTACCTGCCTTGGTATGTATGGAATTGCCATTCTTAATTAGCTTAGATCAGACTGATTTTCTATGTATAATGTGGCCAGTTTCCTTATTTTTTTAACAATGCACATGTAACTATACCTGGTTAAACAGACAATGTTTCGATTCCCTTGATATTTATTTATTAAGTTTAGAAATGAAACTGAAATAAAATTTCACTCATTATCAGTATTAATGTTTGCAGGATTGTATAACTTGTAATGGCACAATTTTTCTTTTAAAAAACGACTATCTTGCATTGTAAATAAGTGTATACTTATCATTTAGGATGCAGCCCTGGCAAGTCTCAAGTCACTGAATAGGAATGATATAACAGAAGTGCGTGCAATGCAGAGGCCACCAGATGGAGTGAGAATGGTGATAGAAGCTGTGTGCATTATGAAGTCTGTCAAACCTAAAAGAATTACTACTGAAAAGGTACAAATCTTGTCGAATCATTAAATCATTAAATTTAGAGACCCTGCATTCATTAACTCGACTTATTTACATAAAAATTTATTTAATAAATGTAACGCAAATCAACCGTACCATTATCCGCTTTGAAACTCCAACCCTAACTCGGACATAGCGCTTATCAAAATCTTAAAGTCAACCATAATCTTAGAAATTAGTAGTTGGGGTTGAGCTAAAGAGTGCAGCAAATAATAATAAAAGAATTTCTGAAAATAGTTAATTTTGCACATTTATTGAAATGATTTATTTGTGATCGTTTGAAAATCTAATTGGAATGATATAATTCTGTTTAATGTTATATTATTTCTCTGTAGGGGGACAAAAAAGATGATTTCTGGGATGTGGGTAAAGGACTGCTGGTAGATCCACAAAAATTCTTAGAAAGTTTATTCAAATTTGACAAAGATAACATAAACGAAGCGACCATCAAAGCCATTCAGCCTTATATTGATGATGAAGCTTTTCAACCGGCTTCAATTGCAAAGGTTAATTTAATTATTAGTTATTATTTTTCTATATTATTTCCCAATTATTATTTTTCTTTTTTTTAATAGTTGTACAGTTATTTAATTTTCATTGCAATCAGGTTTTTTAATTGTAATAAAATAAAGGACAGAACTAATACAATAAAACATATCTAATGAAAGTTTTGGGACAGTTTGCAGGACACTTATTAATTTGTAATGTTTTAACGTTTGTCAACCAAAGTTTTATTGGCCATACTTATTGAAACTATTAACTTTCTGTATATCAACTTTAATATAATTTTTGTTATATCAAATTGCATTGCTATATTTTGATAATAAACTTGATACCTATTGAAATCAAATGAAACAACTAAATAATAATTTTAGGTGTCATCAGCATGCACCAGTATCTGTCAATGGGTGCGTGCTATGCATAAATATCACTTTGTCGCGAAAGCTGTTGCTCCTAAGCGCGAGGCACTACGTATCGCGCAGGAGGAACTCGCTGAGACGCAGAAAGTTCTGGATGCTGCTAAGAAACGGTTGCGTGAAGTAACAAAGGGACTTGAAGCTTTGCAGGCGAAGTACAATGAAAGCGTTCGTAAGAAAGACGAGCTCGAGTCAAAGACGAGAGAGTGCGAGATGAAGCTACAGCGGGCTGATAAGGTTGGGAAAGATAAGAACTCAATATTGATGCAATAATGTGTCAGCTAAGCAATATTGACTTAATGATATATATCTGTCAAGCAATATTGTCTTAATATTTATCAGTCTATCAGGTTGATTTTGTTTTCTAAATCATGAATCATTGCTCTATTGTTTTTATAATTTTATACAATTTTATATATTTTGAATACGTTGCATAAAAATATTATACATTTATCAGTCTATTAAATTGATTGGTTAATTAATCAATTGGTTGATTGATTGATTAGTTGATCGGTGGATTGGCTGATGAAAAGGATCGTTGGATAGAATCGGTAGAAAGGCTGAATAAGACCTTAGAGAATATCATAGGAGACATTCTAATATCTGCCGGATTTGTTGCTTATCTCGGATCTTTTACTGTAAGTTTTAAACACACATTCAGATTCTTTTAAATTCTTTCTTTCATTATTTTATTTCAGTAGATTTATTATCAACTAGTATTCATTATGTCTTATTAATTTTCATTAATTATTTTATGTTAATTATTTATCTTTATTAATAATTGTTTATTATTAATTATAGCGTATTTATTTCTGGAAATCTTTTCACATTAATTCATTTTAAACGTGAATCCTATCTTTTTTCAGTCAATATCTTGCTCAGTCTATATATTGTAAAGTCAGTATACTATATATTGAGTTATATGTATATTGATTAATATGTATATTTAATATGCATACTCAACATACATATCAAATATGCATATTCTACATTCAAACTCTTATTTTAAATTCAAGCTGCCTGTCAAATCTTTTCATTACATTTCTTATCATTGCTTTTTTCGCAGGGCGAATATCGTTTCAATATGATGGCAGATTGGGTGAAATCCCTCGAATCCTTTGGTGTACCTCATAACGAGCCATGCACTATGCTAGACACCCTCAGTGACCCGGTTAAAGTGCGGGCCTGGCAGATAGCCGGACTGCCCAAGGACAATAGAAGCGTAGAGAACGGGGTCATAGTTCAATACTCTAGACGTTGGCCTTTGTTTATTGACCCTCAAGGTCAAGCGAATAAATGGATCAAAAATTTGGTACGGTTGTTTTATAGTTTTAAATTTTTAAATTTTTTAAGAATTTGATTTGAAGTGTTAGTTATTATCATTAATACATATTATGAGAATTTTTATTGTACTCGTATGCAGTATACTGTTTTATTCGTTTATTTTGTTATTTGATGAATATACAAACTAAACGATGAAAACACTATATTAATTAAGTTAAATCTAATCTAAAGTGTATATATTCTTTGTATATTTACTTATATTTATTTATTATTATTATTATTATTATTAAAATATGTAAAGTTATATTATAATATAGTATTTTGCTACCACTTTCAGCATTCAGGTTGGTGATGTAGTTCTAATAATATTATTTCCACAGGAGAAAGAGCGAAGTTTAGATGTCGTAAAGCTCTCAGATAAAGATTTCCTTCGTAGTCTAGAAAATGCCGTACGCTTCGGCAAGCCTTGTATGCTGGAGAATGTAGGTGAAGAGCTAGATCCCGCCCTCGAGCCAATTCTCCTCAAACAGACGTACGTCCTGCAGGGGGCAATTGTCATCAAACTGGGAGATAATGTCATTCCTTATCACGAGGACTTTAAGTTTTACATCACCACTAAATTACCGAATCCGCATTATACGCCGGAGATATCAACACGAGTGACGCTTGTTAATTTTACGCTGTCACCAAAGTGAGTCTGTTTTTGAGAATTTACACATTAGTTACTACTGATATTGCTACTTTTATTGTTATTAATAGTATTATATTATTGTTAATAATAATAATGTTATTGTTATTCTGATTTTGTGTCAATTTCTGGGTTAATTTCTGTTTTAGCAATTTTTGTTTTTATTTTGCATTAAGAAGTTGCTTTACTTTTAGTATACTTGATTGAAATGCTATTTTGCATTTTAATCAAGAATTTATTACGCACATATTACATAATTTTTCTTGTTTTTTTAGCTTGCGTATAGCATGTTATAATGTATTATGTTATTCTCTATATAGCCATGTTGTATTGTGGTTATATTTATATTGTGTATTTTATTTTATAATATATTTTTATTTATATTGTATTTTGAATGTATTTTATTGTATTTTATATTGTATTTATATTGGATTTTTATACTGTATTATTAATTGTATATGTTGTTATTTTTAGAGGACTTCAGGATCAGCTTCTTGGAATAGTCGTAGCTGAGGAAAGACCTGACTTGGAAGACGCTAAAAATCAACTGATTGTGAGTAACGCAAGAATGAAGTTAGATTTGAAAGAAATAGAAGACAGGATCTTGTTTCGACTGAGTTCATCCGAAGGGAGTCCTGTTGATGATCTTGACTTGATTGCAACGCTGGAAGCCTCTAAGATTAAATCACAGGAAATCAAGGTTATAGCTGAATGAAATCTACTATTGAATTATTAATTTAAAAAAATTAAGGTTTGTTTTATTTTATTGTTTTATTTTTGCCTTCTTTTCTTTTTCTGTGTTTATCATGAATTGGCAGTATGCCTTTTATTAAATAAAAGGTATAAAAACAATGCTTTTAAATTGGATAAAAAAAATTAAATAGTATGAGGTTATAGATGAATGTTTTGTAAACAGAATAAAGTGATAATAGCTGAGCAGACAGAGAAGGATATAGATACAACTCGCAGTCTTTATATCCCAGTTGCAATCAATACTTCTATTCTGTTCTTCTGTATGGACGACTTGGCTAACATTGATCCCATGTATCAGTATTCACTGGAATGGTTTGTCAATATATTTCTCTCTGGAATTAAGAACGCTGAACGCGCTGGTAAGATAGTTTACTTCATGTTTTTTTAATGTTTGATTTATTTGCAGTAGCTAAGTTATAAAAATTGTTTCGAAGTGAATACCTTGTAAATATGAGTATTTACTTATGCAATTTTACTTATGCAATTTTACTTATGCAATTTTACAATGTAAAATTGCATTAGTAAATTATGCAATATGCTATTTTACTTTTTACTTGACTAAAATAATCACAGAGTTGATTGTTTTTTTGAGTACGAATTTCAGAAAATCTGTATATCATTAACATCCATAGATATAATGAAATTTAATGACTCTCATTGCAGATGATATCAGCGAAAGAATAGCGAATATAAACAAGTATTTCACATTCAGTCTGTATGTCAGTGTTTGCAGAAGTCTGTTTGAGAAACATAAACTGACTTTTGCTTTCTTGCTCTCAGCCAGGGTGCTACAAAACGAAGGCCTCATTGATATGGTAAGCTCTAAATAAATTAAAATAATAAACTCTTTTTCTAACTTTATCTTTACTCGAGGATATAGTAACGTTACTTAGTAATGCCATTGTATTATTATTCAACATTGTTTATGATAGTATTATTTTCAGCACCTGAAAGCTGATAGTTAATCGAACTTTTTTCTCATTGAATTTTTTAGTTTTTAACATCAATTTGTCTTTTTTTTCCTTGAATTTTTAGCATCTTTCCGATTTTTCCAAATCTAGTTTGTACATAAATACAGGATGAATGGCGCTATCTACTGGCAGGGGGGACAGTTAGGGTGAGGGAGGTACCTAATCCTGCCCCTCATTGGGTTTCGGAACGTCTCTGGGGGGACATACTGACCCTGGCCTCTCTATCTACCTTTGCTGAAATTGCTGATGATTTTTTGCGATATGAGAAGAATTTCAAGACCATCTTTGATAGTGTGGAACCCCATAGGTTAGTTAGGCTTAATTAGTTTCTTGTTAACAGTGCGTTGATTTATGTAAAATAAAGACATTTTGATGTATCATCAAGATGATTGTGTGCCTAAAAAAATATGCGCTTTTTTCATGAATTAATCGAATAACAGTTACAGTATTTGGATATAAAGATAGATCTGGTTTTTTACGTGTATAAAACTGTATTTTTTGTGATGATTATGCATACATAAATATAGAATGTTATTTATTTCATTTAACATGGAACTATTTTCAATCAACTATTTTGTATGACTACGCAGATCCGATTTACCCGGGAAATGGGGTCGTGAATTGACCCAATTCCAGAAGCTTCTGATCCTTCGTTGTCTCCGTCCGGACAAACTAACAAACGCAATGCAGGACTTTGTTGTGGAATATCTGGGACAGCAGTTTGTAGAGCCTCAAACTGCAGACCTTGGAGTGGTATTTGCCGACTCGTCTCCCACCACGCCGCTCATATTTGTTCTTTCAACTGGTACGGACCCGGCTGCAGACTTGTACAAGTTTGCAGAAGAAATGAAGTTTTCAAAGAAACTGTCCGCAATATCGCTTGGGCAGGGGCAGGTACGATAATATATGTTGATTATTATGTATTTTATTGCATTATCTATTTTATTTTGCAATTTATTGCATTTGATTTATAAAAAGTCTGGTTTTTATGATGCTTTCAGCATATTCTAGAAAAAATTATTTGTCAATTTACTTCATTCACAATTAAAATGGCTTCTATTTATTATTATCATCGTCTTAAGTATAAGTTTTGATTTGGTATATACTTGGTAGTATTTTTTATAATCTCTAAGTATTATTTTAAATCAGGGCCCGCGTGCAGAACTGATGGTAAAGACTGCAATGGAGAGAGGTCTCTGGGTTTTCTTTCAGAACTGTCACCTTGCTCCCAGTTGGATGCCTAGCCTTGAAAGACTAACTGAACAAATTAACCCTGATAAGGCACATTATAGCATTGAATATTATAATACAAATAATTATAAAAACTATTTTGTTGGTTCTTACTCATTGATATTCATATGCTAATCTCATGGCTTGTTAGAGAAGTGGTTCGAGAACTGGTCTCGAATGCAAAAAGTCCAAGTTTGAATCCCGGATATCTCACTTTTTCTCTAATTTGCTGCACCCTTTAGTAATTATCTTAAATTGACAGCTATGTCTGCGAATCGTTCTTATAATACGGTAAACTTAACGAGACTGTAAACTTAACGAGACTGTAAACTTAACCTTAATATTTACATTTATGTTTTTTACATTATTCATTTCTTTCATCTATTCTAGGTTCATAAAGATTTCCGTCTGTGGTTGACCAGTATGCCCAGCCCTAAGTTTCCTGTTTTTATTCTACAAAATGGATCCAAGATGACTATAGAGCCACCTAAGGGAATTAAAGCCACATTACTCAAATGTTACACTGGCTTCAACAATGATTATCTCATTTCTTGTGGTAATAAGGTGATTAACATGCTTCCTATGTTTAAATTTATTTATCTGAATAGCAGTTTAATCATCACAATACCATAACGAAATCTATAAGAATTACAAAATAATAAATAGACGAGTAGTAAAATAATACGATGTTGTTCATACAATATAAGAGGTAAACTTGACTAAATAATGCATATTTATGCTAGTATGAAAAACTTGTTTTTCAACAAGTTTTTCAGTATAAATGTGGACCCTGATTTAAAGTGTTAAGTAAAATAAGTATATAGTTCAGTGGGATTAGTTATTTTATTTCTGATATTTATATTACAGTATTACAGGTACTTCTTGTTTTAATGTTGAACAAATTATTGTATTGAAATTAATTACTATCACTAATTTTTACAAAATAATGATAATTTTCATCGTTAAATATTTTCAGACGACGGAATTCAAACATCTACTTCTCACTCTCTGCTTTTTTCACAGCGTAAGTTTAGAAAGACGCAAGTTTGGTGCGCTGGGATTCAATATTCCGTATGAGTTCACTGATGGTGACTTTAGAATTTGTGTCAGTCAACTGAAGATGTTTCTTACTGAGTATAAGGACATTCCGTATAAGGTAAAAAGAAGCTTTTATCATTTTTGTCAGATACCGGAATGCTTCTATTAGACCTATTAATTTATCTGTGTCTTGAATTGCTGTAACTTGATTTTGTAAATTGCAATTTTTTCATTGTCTATTTTATTTTATTTTCACTCATTTTCTTATTGAACATTTGAGGTAAATTATATACATTTAATATCAATGCATGCTAAGGGAAGTAAAAATAAAATCATAAAAAATTAATATTATGCTTACGCTGTGGGAAAGTTCATACATCTGTTAATCAAATGTTTGTATTTATAGAACAGTATTTAATTTTATCAGTGATAGTAGTGTTAAAATCATATTATTTTTACAATTATCTATAAATTATGGCTTAGTTTTACCGATTAAAAATTCAATTACATTTCAATTTGATTATATATAGGTGCTTACATACACTGCTGGTCATATAAATTATGGAGGCCGTGTAACGGACGACTGGGATAGAAGATGTCTGATGAACATCCTGCAAGATTTCTACTCAAAAGATGCTCTCAATGTGGATCACGTTTATTCTGAGTCCGGCATTTATAAACAGCTGGACACAAAGAATGATCTTGATGTACGCATTTATTCATTTAATGATCTCATTTATTCACAATTCCGTTATGAATTCAATTTTTAGAGATTTAACAAAATTCTTAAGTCAGCTTTATTTTAAAGAAAATCTTTATTTTATCAACGTTACCACTTTCAAAATTGTAATATTTTCAAAATTAAAGTCTTTCTTAATCGGAGGGAGGAGGGGGAGCCAAAATTTAAATAAATTTAGCTTTAAGATTACTAATGTATTGTTTAGGGTTGCATTGTATTACCAAAATCTCTGGATTTTTTTGTTAATTATTGATAAATCTGAGTTTTATTTATGTAAAAAAGGCGATTTTGAATGAAATAAATGTTGTGTTAGGGCTACCTTGCATATATTAGAAGTCTACCATTGAATGATACTCCAGAGATATTTGGTTTACACGATAACGCTAATATCACTTTTGCTCAAAATGAAACTTACGAGATGTTGGGTGCTCTTCTAAAACTGCAGCCAAAGTCCAGCACTGGTGGGGGAAAGTCACGCGAAGAGGTTTATCTTTTTTTTATATTATTTGTTATTATTTATCATTTATTTCAATGAACTGTTTGATAGCATATTATTCATTATCTTTGATAGTATATCTATTTTTATCATTAATAGTGTATCTATTCTTTATCTTTCTTTTGTTTGTTATTTAATTTTGTAACACAATGCACTTTTATTGCGTTATAAATGGGCTGTGTAACATGTAGCATGATTTATTTTTTCAATGCTATTTTAAAATTTAACGATAAAAGTATTTGTAATGAAAGTAATATTCTAGTCAAATTTTATCTGATGCTTTATTGAGATAAATGAAAAATGATGAAAATTTCAGAGTTTTGTATTTCATTGTCTCTACATTATATTATGAAATAAACAGGTAATGAGTGAGACGGCCAATAATATGTTAGAGATTCTACCCAGTCAAGTCCCAATTGACCAACTCATGCAGAAATATCCTGTACTTTATGAGCAGTCTATGAACACTGTCCTAGTGCAGGAAATCATTAGGTTTGTGTCTCACGCAATATTTATATATATCGTCATTCAAATTAATGTTTGTTTAGTAAATTTTTGTGTTGAGATTTTGCTTTTTGCAGTAATATTGAAGCTTTACACATATTTTTAAAATAAACTTTTGATGATGCAAAAATAAGACACCAAAATAAATATAGCCTGTTACTTTTTGCTTCCTTTTTTACTAAGTTAATAGTTATAAAATTATCAAAAGTGTCATGATATTAAAACTAGTCTAACTTACTACGTACTAGATACAACCGACTTCTGAAAGCCATCACATCAAGTCTAAATGATCTGCTGAAGGCTCTCAAGGGTCTCGTTGTCATGTCTCAAAAGTTAGAAGAAATGGCCAACAGTCTTTATATCAATCAAGTGCCTGCATTATGGGCTGGAAAGGTATGTTAAAATTTAAACTAATAGTGTTTATTGAAATAGCTCATTATCTCTCTATTTCGGAGCTAAAAAAATATATGAATATTCTTAGTAGACCATATTACAGTAGCTGTGAAGTGTAATTGAGTTTATTTTCAATATTGGATTGACATAAATAATTGTTTCGATTTCAGTTTTACTGTAAGACAATTTATTTGAGTACAGTAGTTGCCTTAATCTAAATTTTGTTCTGTATTAGTGTATGCCTTTATCCCATTATATTCTTCAGGCTTATCCCTCGTTGAAGAATCTTACATCCTGGCTGACTGATCTATTGGCTAGACTACAATTTATGCAGCAATGGATTGACCATGGCATTCCACCGGTAATTACAAAGTTGACCATGTATAATTACGAATTGCAGTAATTAAAGTTATTATTTGTTACAAATTATTCAATATTCAATGATGTGTATAATTGGTAATTTTATTTTTTTATAGAAACTTTTTGCTCTCATAATTTTGCCCTGGTTTCGATAGCCGTAAATTAGAAAAGCAATGGCTGGAATTTGTTTTTCATACTTATAAAGTTTATAGAGTCAGGTATTTTTTTAGTTTTCATATATTCAAATTTTATTGACAGGAAGGAAATGAAATCAGTTTTGCGTAATGTCATAATAATTTCAGGTATTTTGGATCTCTGGCTTCTTCTTTCCCCAGGCCTTCCTCACTGGGACACTGCAGAACTTTGCTAGAAGTCAAGTCATCTCAATTGACACGATCAGTTTTGATTTCAAGGCAAGTAATCTGCTATATGTTTCATTTTTTTAATAATAAGCTCATTTAATTATTGACTCTGTCTGCATTTTCATAGTTTACAGTTTAATTAAACAAGGTTTTATTGACCTATTATTGCTAATATTAATGCATTGGCATTTATATGTGTATTGTGGTTATATGAATAAACATTAACACTGTAATTAGGGTGTTAACTATTTTCTGTCAGGTTCTACAAGAGCCTTACACATCACTGAAACAAAGTCCCAAGTTTGGCTGCTATATTCGAGGGCTGTTCCTTGAAGGAGCTCGCTGGAGCAGTGACACCCAAATATTGGCTGAGTCCAGACCCAAGGACCTCTATACTGACATGCCTTGTTTGTGGCTCATTCCTAAACCAAATCGTAAGCCACCCGTCTCTGGCATTTACGACTGTCCTGTCTATAAAACACTAACCAGAGCAGGTATGGAATATTTCTAGAATTTTCTACATTTACTAAATTTAAATATCTAGTATAATTTTTTATTTGCGTTTGATTTTGCTGTTCAAAATCATGTCTATTCAATTAAAACAATCTTATTAAATGAAGATCTATTATATAACAAAGACTATTACAATATTTCATTATATACAACTGTAATATTATCGTTGTAGGCTTAATAGGAAATAAATTGATACATTTTTTCTATTAATGTGCAGGTACACTGTCCACTACTGGTCATTCTACTAACTTTGTTTTCACAGTTGAGATTCCTACAAGTTTATCTCAGAAGCACTGGGTGAAGAGAGGTGTCGCTTTGCTTTGTGCTCTTAATTACTAGAGACTTTATAAGTCTTTTTGTTACATATGATTACTATTTTGTTATTTTTTCATTTTACAATCTGCTGAAACTGTTAGTGAATGTTATAACATTTGGGTTAGACGTTAATTCAGTATTAATTTATTATTTTATTGCAGTATTATTGTTCATATGAATAATCTTTAATGTAAAAAATGCTCTAGGTTGAAATTCAGTATTATTTCGTATTAAATATATGCGCTAGTTTTACTTGAAGAACTATTGTGAGACATATTTGTTTTGAACTACAAGTATTACTATTAAATAAATATTATTGTCATTATTAGGATAATATAATATTACAGTATTTGCATTCTGTTAACCTGTTGGTTATACATCATTTTATAAGCCATGGCCCCC
>JAQIXG010001430.1:0-22221 GCA_034700105.1 Oconnorella tubifera
CTTGTGACCAGATTGAAGGGGATAAGTCAATGTTTAGGATTAGTGACAGGGATGTTCTAAGCGTGGTATCATAGGACATTAGCTCAGGACTGGAAGAGCAGTTAGCGGTACGGAGGATGTAAAGAAGCTTTTTAAATGTATAAATAAATAAATGTATAACTTTATAACTTCTACAATTTCAAACTTCTCCTTGAAATGAGAAATCACAGTTAATTTCTTTTTCATTTCTTTTAATATAGTTTAATTTATAATTTTCTTTCCAATACTGAATTATTAGAAAAATATTTATTTCATTTTATTGCAATAAAAAATATTATTGCATTTTTGTGTGTTTAACATCTTGAAAATGTTAATAAAAAGCTTAAGATAACATTGAAATACAAAATTAATTAATTAAGTAAATTTTTATACATTTGTAGCGACGTGTGCAGGAGAATGTACAGGAGCTTGTTCAGAAAATGTTCAGGTTAGTTTCTATATTTCAAGATAATTTATATCATAAAATTATTATTAGTCACAATTAGATTTGTAAATGCAATATTATTTAGAATAAAATACTAATACAATAAAAATTCTTATCTTTAATACAATAAAAAAAATTAATCTATTTTAAATCGACGTATTTTGCACAGTATTTTTAACATTTATACGCATCGCCTATCTTATATTATCTATAATAAGAAACTATGTCATAAATATGTCAAAACGTAAAAACGTAAAAAAACAATGCTTTCTTATGACTTATTTTTTTTTCATTTTTGAATTTTTAGAGTAAAATAACTTGCTTAATATATTTTTAACGTTATATTAAATATGATGTTTAGTAAAATTGACCATAGTTTTGGACTCAAAAATGACTCTAGTAAAGATTTAGATCATTGCTTCAATTTTCCTCCTGTGTGTAAATTGAAGATTTAAATTGAAGGTTTGTATCGTGTTGAAATCATCGACAATAACGCCACAAATGGAATCTTTTCTAGTTTGTAACTTTCACCGGACTGTATCGCACTGATATTTTAGACTACAAGCGGCTTAATAGACAATATTTCATTGAAACGGTCTATCGCTTTGTCGTCGGTTTGAAATGGCCACATTGTACTCGATCCGTCGGTCGACGATGATTCCAATATGACTACCCTGTCATGCGTAGCCCGGTCATTTATTAGATTTTTCTCTGCCTCTGATATTGAACATATCTGATCGTAGATTTTCAGATTGTCCGGCTGTCGCGCTTGCCAGTCGTGCAGCTGTGTCTCGCCTTGTCGCCGAGTGGTAGTGAAAGCTCTGTCGTAACGATCAAAGCACCGACTTGTGCCAAGAATTTTTTTCAAAACAAGATTTGATATCCGTACATATTAATTATTTCTTTCCGTTGCAATATATTTAAAACAGCTCGATAATTAAATATAAAATTCTATTTCGATTACATAATGTATGTTGATAACTTTTGTTATAATTCAAGTTTTACAAGCAATTTGAAACAGAGAAAGTTAATGTTACAATCTGTTGAGTAACATTTTATTGAGCGTAGTTTTCGTTAAAAGACGCTTCTTCTTCGGGATGTTTTTGAGGTTGATCTATTTTTACTTTTAAAACAATTTCACAGTCCTCATTGCTTGCGATGATACGATTTTTCGACTTTTTATTAAAGTCTCCGGATTCTCCAGTCTCCACATCCTGCGAGATTAATATTTCACGGATATTTATAGAGTTAAGATACAATATCTCATCATTATTGTGATGATATGGTGATACATGGTATGATGATATATCGCATGAGGATATATATATAATGTCAATGATATATTTTTATTTTACTGACATAATGATCACTTCCATCCAAGCTTGGACGCAATATTTTATCATTATTTATATACAGAGATTGCTAACAGCTATGAGTTTTTAAAAGTTACATTTTAATTTTTTAATAATTTTTATTTTTCATTAAAATTAAAATTGAAAATATATTATATATTACACTAGTTAATGTGTATAACAAATATGAAACTATAAAATATTGAAACTTAAAATGTCATATAGTATATAAGATACAAAACTGTATAATAAATACAATTAAAATATTGTACTATAAATACAATCGCAATGTAAATACGTGAAAATATATTTTACCTTTGTGGTATTGAGCATCGCAAATTTCACGACGGTTATTCGTGGTTTTGCGCGAAGGAAACAGTACAATTTCGACAGTAAATCAGACTAGAATCAGTGAACGGAAGGAAATGAAGTGTAATCAATCAAAAATTAGCTGTCTGGTGTCCGTCTCGACAAGTGATGTGAGCCAAGATTCCCCTAATCAAACATTTCAGTGATTCTTTCCGCAAAATATTTTTGCAGGTCAATGCAACTTGAAATTTTTGTCTCTAGTCTAATTTCTTCATTCAAGGAATTGCAATTTTGATTTATCAGTAAACTACTGGAAATTTATTAATTAATTGTTAAATTAAAGTAAGAATATTATTTATGCTGTAAATTTAAAATGTGATAAAAAGTAAGTTTGATACTGTGATAATTATTATTACGACAATTAAGAATTAGTTTTAATTTATTTATAAAAAAGTCAAATATTTTAATCTATAATAATTTTTAGGTTAAACTGTAAATTTAGTTTTTATTGTATCTACAATGTATGATGTGCCTATTTTGTGTAACTTTTATAAGATAATACGATCATAAGTTACAATAAGTTTATATTTTTATAACCTGTAATTCAATTTCCATACCAATACTGGTGGAAATCTACCAATGCATTGGTAGATTTCCACCAATATGATATGTTTGTTTCTCATTATTTGTCAGAGTACAACCTTTAATGTTTTCACCAGGGTAACATGGGTAGATATCTAGGGCATATCTAGGGAATATAAGGGGGCTCAGATAAGCCGTTGGCTTCCCCCCCCTTTTTGGCTGCTAATGTGGAGACCGTAGATCCAGTATATAGTATTCAGTATCCAGATATCAAATCATCATATCAATTCGTATCATTAATAAATGGAACACTACTCGTAATTTATAATGTTTATTTCTAGCTCTGTATCCATCAGATATTCTATTACCCAATGTCATACTCGATACAAGCAAGATAGACTATGAAAATAAAACAACAGACATCCTAAACATATTTTAACTCTGTGCATCTCGGAAGTCAATAACTGCAGACCCTCTAGTTAACACCTGCGTCCCCTGGTAATGATCAATCTTCATGACTTATAACAGCGACATCATCTTCTTCAGTAATAATATAATAAAGGACCTCTGTCTATGCGATTCTTTCCTTATTGCTTCATAATTTGCGAATAGTAATAATTACGTACTGAAATCATTATAATGCAAATATAAGTTGTACTTATAATTAACGTATTGCTAGACGAGTTTATTTATATTGTGTATATATTTCATCTAGATAGATTTAGTTAACATGTTAACTAAATCTACGCACCATATTTGACAAATACTGTCAAATATGGTGCATAAATTAATCATATATGAGAAATCATTACTATAAGATTCGATAGAATTCACTAGAGATTTATATTAAATTTAAAATTTAGCTTTTTATATCATATTAAAGTTTTGTAATTGTACAAATATTTAAAAATAAATACATGATAACTAGCATCTATTTAACAATATAGATAAAATAAAAACTTTTCTAATAGACAGAGATTCGCGGTGTGATGAAGGCACATAGGTTGAGACTGAATAGAGTCATGTAATAAATTATTAAATGATTAGAAACCTTGAAGCACAAGGTTTCTATGCAAATCATAATAACATTTTGTAAAAACGATTGTTTATTCCTGACATTTTTTTGTTGTTTTGTGGTAAAAAAATGCTGATCGTTATAAAGCTTTTTTGATCTCATTTTCTACTGAATATTTTCCCCAATGAATTTAACATTAGACCATATAAAACCATACAGTTGAAAAAAACATATTGCGAATTGCAATCACGGACTTGGCTGAAATCGTTTTGTAAAAACTCCACGTGGCATTCAAAGCAGAAGCCACCGTTGACGCGAAGCCATCCTCCTCCGTAGGATTACCGGCGAGATTTACTTGACGCATTAAAGTCACGGCCTCGATTTCGAATCGATCTGGTCGAAGGCCGCGACGAAAGCGGCGTTTTCGACCGTCAAGTATCGTACAAATTGCTGGAAATGTCGGACAAAATGAGCGTGAATTCGACGACGCACTAGAGATTATCCCGGCCGCTTCGTCATCCGACGGCCGAGACACAGTTGACTGAACTATCGATAATGGAAGAACGCTAGTAGTTCGTTGTACAGGACGCAATTCATTTGTGAAAGCCGTCTGGTTCTCTGGCGAGAGACTGCAAACTATCGATTTTGATCATAAACATGCCAGTGAAGAGATTGCGCGTGCGCTGGAAAAGCGTCATCATATTCTGGAATGTTTAATATTTTAGAAAGTAGCTATTCTGTTTTAATGTATACTGTTTAAAATGAAATAAAATACTGATTTACTCACAGAGATGAGGAAAGAGGAGTAGTCAAACTGGATATCTGCACATATCTAAAAGCAAATTAGATCAAATCTGGGTAAATTTATTCGAGTTTGATTTAAACAAAATTGCGCATATCTGAGAAATCAGTTAAGTTTGATAAATCTGTGTAAATGATCTAACGGGGGCAACTTTGTGTAAATATTGACAAATAAATGAACACCTGGATAAGTGTGACCACCAAAGTGGCCGGTAAAAGGTATACTGTAATTGATGATCAATAATCGGTGAACAATAAAAGGTTTCCTCTGGTTGTTGAAAGGTGATCAGTGGCCAGTGATTGTTTGTCTAACAGATAGCACGGATCAATGCTCTTTTATCAGATGAATGTTTTTTATATATGAGCATTGTATCTCGTGTGGTCGCCAATGTGGCTCAAAATGGGATTATTCAGTTTGCGAGAAATCTAACAACGTGCGGCTTTGGTTAATGTGTCGCTATATAAGCACGCCTGCACTGCACATAAAAAGACAATTTGATGCTGTTTATCTATCCACAGAGAGTATTCCTGATGTTCTTTTATAGCGAGAGGAAATGAATACGAAAAAGATGTAGTGTCATCATTTTGCATGAAATCTCAAAAAGTCGCCATGACTCTGATAGTGTCGTAGTAGTTATTTATGAGAAATTTTCTATTAGTTCCTTTTACCTGAATTACTTAATTATTTTATTCTGTTTATTTTAGAAAATTGTAGTTTGATATTTCATCATATTCACAAAAAATTCTAAATGTCGATATATTAAATTGCTGACATTTTTCATATTGATGAAATTTAAATAATGTTACGAACTAATTATAACTAAAGCTTTATCTTAATGTTGTTCAATGACAGTTACAGCCAATGTAACCAACATCGATAAATCAGACTTAATTGCCGCAATCGGGTTTAAAGCTTATAATAGTTATGATACAGTTTATTTCAATGCTAAATATGTCGATGAACACGTCAACGTATTTTCTGCCTTTGTAAGTTATGCGTACACGGATTGGCAGATTTGCGTTTATTGATATCGCGCTATTTGATTAGTCTTCAGAAATGAAATTCCCGCTTCGCTTAGTGACGTCGACTATCGATCAAAATATCTTCAGAATCCAAAAAGCGTTTACGTCAACGCGGTACCCTAGATCGCATCTCGTTTCCATAGTGACGTCCAGGAAATCAAAAGCCAAAGACATATTACAAAGACCTCCATAAAGCGTTTGAGCAAAAGTCGAAGAATCAACTATGACGGATTGCTAATAGTGTCAAAGGGTTGAGAGAATAACGCGTATGAAACTCATAACGGAGCCGAACATAAGCGAACATGTTATAAGTAAGGATAGGATCACGAGGTTTATATGTTGACAGGAAATGGAAGTGTTCGACCTGGAGAAAGTCGGTGTCATTTCAGTTTTTTGATGGGAGACATTTTATGTGTCGAGTGTTTTAATGGGAATTAGCTGATGGTTTGTAAATTAATTTGACACTCTGTTATACTGTATGCAGTAGCCGAATTATGGATTTATATTATTGTATACTTTGTGGATTTTTAATGCCGTTATTTATATTAAACAGTAATACAAATTGTGGTCGAAAATAGTTTTAGTCAGCGATATTAAAAGCCTGTTGAAAGAGTACACGATGATATATGAACGAGTGCATATGTAAAGAATCCGATAGTTATTAAATTCTGAATTCAATAGAAATCGAATCCAGAGGGTGTGTCTTTTCTGAATCTTTGATTCCAACCTTAAATTACAAATAATTAGTCAGTTGTTAATACATAACAATATAATGTATAATAAATACAGTAATTGTCAAATCTGTTAAATTTTATGGCGTCTTTTAAATTAAAAAAAACTAAACAGCCAAAAAATATAAATTAAAATCATTAACTGTAATAATTATGTGAAAATAGTTTCTAAAAATATTTTGTTTCATTTTATCGTAATCAAATAGATGAGCTAATTATAATCTAGCTACCATCATTCAAATGCAAATGATTACAACTTTCAATTAACAATTGCGGGACGATGGTTGGTTGGTTAAAGAAATACGACGGAAATTAGGCTGCAATCCCTTCTCTGTTGGTCATTTGTTAGACCACTAGCCGTTAATCTGCGAGAATAACCGCCGCTTTGGCGCCGGAAGCGATTTTTTAATTCTACACTTCCCTCCTTGTTTTCAAATTCTCCGTTTTGGGCTCTTGTTAAAATGACTAATTCTGGCTACGTATTAGGGTTTGGGCTGAGATGAATTGTCTTAATTGAACTATTTATTTCACTTTAATCATTAGCCTTTATTATTATAATGCTTATTATTAATATTGTTGTAATTATATTTATAGAGTTCAATAATTAATTATTTATTATTACATAAAAATTGATAATCAAATCTAACTAATAACAGTTAGTTATTATCAATTTCTTATTGTGTGACACTTATACTAATAAATTAATATTAGAAAGCTCTAGAACTGTTACTATAACTGTTATTGTTATTATTATTTTGAATAATAACATTAATGACAATAACATTGCATATTGGATATTAAAGTACAATGAATAATCGTCATTCGAACTACTAGTAAGCGTTCAGATTGCAAGTTTGATGTGTTGTTTAACACTACAGTTTTTCGAATACAATCTTCCCATTTGTATTTGGGAAAATAGTGCAGAATTTTATGTACGCTTTCCATACACGCATGCTGAAGGCTGAAGTTAGCCTTTCCCGATGATAGCGTCATCGATCATCTATCCGGGCTGGTTGATCACGCTCGCTTCACACCCTGAAAGATTCCGGTCTTGCCGACTGCTTCATTGATGACGCTTTTAAGCATAAAGTTTTCACGTCATAAACTGCTGATAATAGGTTTGAATTAGCAAGTATACTCCTTGTCTTCGTATGTAAATATCATTTTGTTGAATTCATATTTATGCGATTGCTTGATATGCGGCTGAACTGATATCTCTGTAGATGAGTCATACAATGCAGAGTAAGCGACAATTTCTGTTGTAAATTGATATTGTCACTGTTTGAAACTAGTAATCAAAAACAGATCATTGAATTAATCATGTACTCCTAGATAGTGTGTTTTCTCTACGACTACAGAGATTGTACTACGTATCATATTGATATACATCATTATGAACAAATATCAATTTAAAATTTGTTATAAAAAGACTCGAATTAACGATTATTTCTTTTAAATCTGCAAGTATGTTAAATAAGTCAGTAGAATAATTTAACGAAAGATTTGAAGCAATTGAATCACAAAGCCGCGGTCAAATTGTTTCTTTTAAAGGAAAACGCAAGTAAACATTTATGTCCTGAAAACGTCGCCGCATCCCAACGTCGTCGCCGCCGCGTCAGAATACCGCCCGGCTTATCGCAGCGACGAAACGTGAGAAAAGCTTCGAACAGCGTTCCGGTAGTAAAATAAGTTCCGGCCTCAAATTTAGTCACATTCAATGCTTTAGCTTGATATCAATTGTCAGTTGTGAAAGTTGACCTACATTTGAAATAGTGAATATTAATAATGCGATATTGTTTTTTGTTCTTTTGCGATGAAATACACTGTAGATTTTAACTGTAATAAATATTTATGCATAAACTAATAATTGATACATAATGGTAAATAATGATGTAATTATGTCAAAAGGGCTACATGAAAAAATAGAAAAATATAAACAAACAGAAGTTTAATGTCAAAAATTATATTGTTAGCATAATTTACAATCTAATTATTCTAACTGTCAATCTGTTATAAATTTAATCCCGCTTTCACTTTCGTAGTAGGCTTATATCCAAAGTGCCTATATCACATCACTGCGCTTCAAATTGTTACTTACACAAATTATTTTCGTTCAATTTTAAAATGACAAGATTCATTTGTATTAGTTTATGAATTTTATTTTTAACATGAACGGTAATGAAAAGAGAAATCAATACAACGTTAGTGATAGCGAAAAAATCCTTGTGAAAGATATATGGGCTAAATCATCGGGCTGGATTATTGAAAATTTTGTTTCTATATGCATTTTTGCATTCAAAATAATCCTAATCGCAGGATTTTTGTTAGTTGACGATTTTACATCCGAAAGATAATGTAATGTTTTCCCTACCACGGAGTTCTTACCCCTTGTGGATTTACTATGGGTTTTTCTAGTGAGTTTTTGTAGGGATTTTTGTTGGTTTTTTACATTGGTTGTAACTTGTATCTAATCTATATAATTATATCCTCAATATGAAGTTTCGTATTAAAATATTTAGAAAATATTGTTATAATAGTTTGTAACATGTGTGCTCAACTAGTTTTAACACTATCGTCATATTTTTAAATTTTCTAACTACTTTCAAAATTGTAGTATTTCTTTTTTAGACACATTGTTTCATAGTAGAAATAAATAAATACTCTAATTTCATATAAGTAATTAATATAGAAATGCAACTGATGATGTAGGAACGTCATGCAAAACAACTTGTAGTCTTTTAATATTCTAACTTTACTTTGATACATGAAAAATGTACGCAAATCGTTCAATAATCCTTGTGTAATTTATATAATTGAATTCATTCAGTTACAATTATTCTGAAATGTCGTTTCTCCATTACACAATAACACTTTTAATATTGATTCAATGCACTATAATTATCTAATCCTTCGTCTAGGTTAGTATACAAAATACAATATTAGTATACTATACTTGACTGAAGCGGAGTAGTACGAATCACTGATGTATTATTCTGCTCGAGTGGAAAACATTTGGCGAATCTTGATGTTGACTCAGACAATAAATTGAATGGAATTTCTATTATTTCAGAGAAGCTATATTTAAGAATGTTCTTGCTGTTAAAGTCAAATCGTTTACAAAATAAAAAATAAGCGGTTTTCTATTATTTACCTTTATCTGATATAAATTCTTTTTTAATTTTATTATTTTAATTTTTGATTAATTTGATCTAATTGGTTAATAATTATAAGTCAGAAGATTGAAAATAAGTATACAGACATTGTTTATAATTATTATAGCTATTGCAAAACCTTAATGAATTTTAATTCGTTTTAGTAAACGTATTGTTTTTAACTCTTTTAGTCAAATTATCATATCTCATTTCGGGACTATCAAATTTCTTAAAATTTTGCAAGCATATTTTAAGACGTTCTTGTTTCATTGCTGTAAAAATTATAAAGTAATTATTAGTGAGAGATAAAGCTGTTGAATTTGCCTCAATTTTTTTCCGACAGTGTGTTTTAAATGTTACATTTCCTTTATTTTTATATAATTACTGCACAATCTGTCACGAATTGTGATAAAAGAATATTTGAAGTCAAGTTGATGTAAACTCATCTTCCATTTTGATACGAGTCAGCTTCATCTTTCTCGCAGCTATTAAGCTCACTACATGTACAATGTTGTACATAATGGTCGGTCTCAAACACTGCTAATCTTACGAGAAAACGAGAGAAAACCAATCAGCCAGGCTCCACCAATCATCTCCAATGAGATGCGCATTGGACCATTGGTGTACGACGTGGACATTCATCATGTTTTATTAGAGACGAGCCACTGTTTTACCAAGCTGCAGTAAGATAAATCATTCTATTTTTCAGTTAAATAAATCAGTTAGCTTTCAACATTGTGACAGAAATTTTATTCGACGAATTTCATAAGTTGCTTCGCTTGTGTCTTCGGGTTAAAGTTCGAGTCAAAGTTGGATCGAAATCTGTCATTTTGAATAGGCTTTTGGGACGAGTATACAGTCGGTGTAATATCCAATGATGAAAGCAGAGCTTTGTCGTCAAAATTGCTGTGGCAAAATTCAAGGTTACATTGCAGACATATTATATTGAAAAAGTAATGTTTTTATTGGTTTATTTATTTATTTATTTTTCTTCTACATCAAATGATAAAATAGCTCTTTAGAATTCTTAGTGAAATGATTAAGAAAGACACAAAGAAACGCCATATTACAAAAGTCTTGATATATTAAGTTCCTATACCTAACAATAAAATAAGATTTAAAATAATAAAATAATAATAATAATAATAATAACTTGTTTTTATCCACTCCATTTTGTTTTTATCAAAACCTTGGGAATGAAGTACCAAGGTATAAAAAAAAATAAATAAAATAAAATAATAATAATAATAATAATAAAGCAATTGTAGGCCTACTATAGTCCGAAGTATTAAGTTAAAGTTACAGCGTACTATTTAAATAAAATTGTAATGGCTTTGCATTTTTTTTAACTTGAATTAATTATAAAGAGAGTAATTTATATTATCGAACCAACAACTAATTTTACGTAAACTAATTTATAATTATCGATTCCCATTGAATACTACTTCTATGCTCGAAGATCAACTGCAAATGATTCGAAATGAATCAGTTTTCAATTTTGGATCAACGAAATGTTAGAGGTTTTAATTTCTTTGATGTAGCTGAGATTGAAGTGGTCTTAAATTGAATATATTCGCTAATCTTGAAGCATATTGGTTTAAAGTGAATCGTAGAGTTTTCTATCAGGCAGCGATTTATTAGATGACTGAGAATCTGATTCCCAAAAGAGTTTGTCCATTGTAGCGATGCGGCTTGGCTAGTTCAAAATAATACAGTGAAAAGTAAGTGGGTTGCATTAAGTGAGGATTGTTGAAAAATGGTTAAAATGGTTAGAGCTCCGGATTCCGAAGTGAAAGAGAGAATTTCTGGCAGAAGTTAATAATATAATTGCTGCTTGTATAAATACTGACTTTAGTTAAAAAAATAGATGTACAAATATTTATTTAATGTTCAGTTTGAAATCTGTTTTCGCTATGATTTACGAGCTGTGATAGGGACATTAAGCTTAATTTAATACAAGAGAATATACAGGTTCAATTATAATTTATAACAATGAAATTATCTACCTTTTCTGAATCTATCTAAAAACAAATAATTTAAGATTATTTTTAACTTAATCCTATATTTAGTTCAATATGTTGAAGAAAACTCTATTAATGCATTTTTTGCGAAAATGGATCTCTCTTTTGATTTGCTAGTTTGTTGACGATACTGCGAGAATTTCCGTCAAACGGATTTCCTTTGCAAGTGACCGTTTACTCGCATAAACATAGTTCATCGAACTTCTTCGTCTTGTTTCATCTGACAGATGAATTATAAATCTACGATATTCGTTTAAAATTTTTTTGTAACATCTAGTTGAGATTATTATCTGATACGAAGGCCAAGTAAAGTATATAAACGATGCTGCAAATTGCAAATATTAATTTTTGACGATGAATTTTAATTTTTAGGTGCCGTTATTGATAGCTGTAAAGATACCTCGTTAAATTAACCAATGAAAAATTGAGTATTTTTATTTTATAATGCGAGACTGAAATTTCATATTTTGTAAATATAAAGTTACCAAACAAAATGACGATGCTTTTTCGTCGTTCGAGTTGTTGATTTTCTGTTACACATAGCATTTACCAATCTTTCGCGTTAAGATGTTTTATTAGAACCACAGCTTTGTCCTTTGTCACAGTATAGGTCAAATGCAACTTTTCTAAGTAAAGTACTCCTAGAAGTAGTCAACAAGTAAGTGCTCTCGAGTACCAATTACACGAAAAATCTCTGACAGCATCGATGCTGATGTCACGTTCATCGAATTAATTCTTTCAAAGATTGGCGTTGAATTTCGTCGAGAAAGAATGCGTCGAAACTTTTCGAATGATGAATGGATTGATTTATTAACGACTGAAAAGTTAATGAAATGGAAATTTTGTTTACTTTAAAGTTTTAAAGAAATTATGTTAGTTAAAGTAACTTTGCTGAAATAAAGTAAAGAAGCTGAATTTTATATTATTTTATACAATTTATGAAATATTGCTCAGCGAAAAACACCGCGCGTTGTTAATCATTTTTGCGGTGCATTTGTAACCAGTTATACCAAGATCAGTCATAGTTATTATTGTATTCAGTAATTAACTTAGAATCAACGTATTTGTTGGTGATATTTTAGCTTATAAACAATAGAAGTCATCTGTGCAAACCAGGCATCTGGCGAATCATTTAATAAACAACATTAAGTGATAAATGCAACACAAGACAGTAAGCCCTATTATCATTGAACAAGGAATCTGCAAGTGTTTTAATTATGCATAGATTTTTGTTGATTTTTGATCATGTACTATATTTTGTAACATTTAATCTTATTCAAAACTCTGATGTTCTGAATAATTTTGTTCCATCTATTATAATGATGAGGCAAGGAGAGGAGTAATTGCTTTATTTTGATATGATGATAATTTCTTTGGATCATTGTAGAGGAGGAATGACTCCCTTTTGCTTTTTGCTGGTTTAGGCCTTACGATATTTGAGAAATAATGTCGTAACTGATGTGGTGATATTTAGTGATCGGGGTTCGTTTAATAACAATGTAGTTTACAATAGAAGTATAAACTATTATGCCAACATTTTCTGCAGAAGATAATATCAGAAATAAACTTTTTTGTGATTCGATATGGAATTCCGACCTTGGATAGACCAGAACAGGAATTAAGCTATTCTAGTGTTTACTCTAATTATTGTATTCTTTAAGTATTTAAAATATAATGGTATAAATAGTACTGATATCCAATGAACAGTTAGAAGATGCATTGATTGATTGACGGTCTGTGTATTTTAAATAAAATATTATTGTTTGTAGATAAATGAAGAGGCTTCTTCTATCAACTGGCTGCAGACAGGAGAAAATGTATTTTCTGCTTCAACTAATCTGCCACCTCCGCCACCTTTACCGCAGAACCATCTAGCAATCTGTGATCACCAGGTATTGATAAGTATATATGTACTCTATATACTTTGACATACTGCGAAGGATAGTTGAACTTTTTACAAATGCATGTTTTTGTCAAGCGCTTTTTGATAGTTATCACCTGGCAACAACATCAAACGCTTGATGCATATTCAATATTACATTTGGTAGTAATTGCATTTCAGTTTCTTTAAATAATCTTTCAAAATTTTTATGAAGATGGGAGTGTGTTGATAAAAATGCAACTTATCTGTATTATGGTCATAGATAATCTAGCTCAACATAACTGGTCTTAGATTAGTTTTCATTAATAATTTACTCCTACCTTGCAACATTTGTTTAAAAAGACTATTCATGTTGATGAAATATATTATAAAACAACTTTAAGCATCAAATAATTTATATTTGTTGTGAATTTTTATCAGATTTATTCGACAATCAGTGGAAGAGGAACACATAAAAGCTTAAATAGCTCAACGATGATAGCCTTTACTGTTATGTGCGTTCTTTCTGTCATTTACGCTGGTTGTCCTATTGAACCGCAAGTCAAGATAGCTATATTAATTCCTTCTCTATTTCGGTTAAGTAAGTTTCCATGTTGTTATTATTTATTTAGTTTAATAAAAAGAGAAATTTGTAACAATTTATCAAGAAGTTAAATTTTGTTCATTGCAGAAGTGTATCTGTATCTTAACTAATACATTTTAATTTTAAAAAATAAGTGAAACACCGAACTGCAACGCTGAAGTACAATATATAGAGTATGTTTAATTCTAAAATACTTTTGTTTATCTACTAGACGCAATAAAGCTGTATTTGAATCGCAACAATCAGAATTCAGTGATAGTTGATCAGTGGTTCAACAGAAGCCAGACTCATCTTCAAATATTTGGTAACTCTTACCTATTTTATTTAACTCTTATACCTATAACGGTGGCTGGACAAAATTGTACCGAACAAAATGATGGGGACAAGATGGTACGGATAAAATAGTATTAGGGTTAGGCTTAGGGTTAGGGTTAAAATTAAATAACATTAAAATGTTACAGGGATAAAAATGATAAAAATGTAGTATATTTTGTAGTTTATTTTGTCCGTACGTATCATTTTTGTACCATATTGTCCTATTAAGATTATAGGTAACTTACAAACAATCAATGTTAAGCAATTATAACCATTCATCCAATAATAATCAAATTTGTGTATTCTATTATAAAACCGTTCACAGATTTTTCATCAAAAACATACTGTGATAAACTATACAAACTACTACCTCTTTTTTTACCGCTAAACAAGTTTTAAAGTATTTTCAAGGAGAACAGATGCCGTTTCAGATTTAAATGCTTCTAAAGTTATCAGGAATTTTTTCACAAATTTGAAAACGATTGATTTCAATTGACTTCATGATTTAAAAACGATTGATTTCCGGCCCTCAACTACATGTACCTAGAAAATTTTATAGTGAATCATACTCAGAGTATTCACAAAAGCCTGTTATTTATTTATTTCTTTATTTAATCGCAAGATGACTGTAAAGTATTGCACTAGTTGATTAAGTTTCTACAATCTACACAATCTACGACTTTTACTAAATTAGGCAAGTATGTTTGTTTAGTCTGGTCATTTTGAGATGACAATAGTTAAATTTTACTCATGGTATACACACTGGAAGGGTTCTAAGACGATTCGTCGAAGGACGATTAGGATGTATAGTGAAGTTACAATAAAATATAATTAAAATTTCGATGAAAAAAATACAAACGCTTAAATTGATAGTCTAAAATGTGTAGACTAAAAATATTCTCTTTTCGTTACTTTTATTTTACCTTGTTTAAGTAGTCGATAAAATTTCTAAATATGTAATTTCATGCAAGCAGTAAAACAGATCAAAACTGAACCGAAATTTATTGAAGTCTTTTGAGTGTCATTGCAACAAAGACAGAATACTACGTAATATCGTTTAACATGCGATGCAATCTATTCTTTATACAATATGTTACCCATAAGAACAATAATAATATCCTTTATAACCGCTTCGTGTTGATCAATTTAATATAGAAATACATATAAGAAATTGAAATGGATGGAATATAATTCGCGTACCCATATATTGTCTCTAATATATTGTTACTGCAGTAAGAGAGTCAAAATAAAATATATGCACGAGATAAACAGCATGAGCTAACGCGGAATTGAGAAGTTCAAATGGTGATGACAGGTTCCATTTTCAATAATCTCTTCGTAACTCATTTTCACAATGTAGTGCTATTCCCTCGATTTCCACGAACCGGAAGTGCAAAATCCCCCGTCTGTGGTAACTATTCTGCAATCTATGAATTAAGTTAATCAAAGTCGTATTGCTTGCAGGTCTGAAATGATTATGCACTGGCACTGGATATCAATGATGAACGCGTAGATGTTAAGATATATTGTCAGGGTGTTATAATACTGCGGGATTTCAGCAATAAATCGTCTATTAATTCTGATACGCTGTTAAAATTTAAATCTAAAGTTACGATTGCTCTTAACGTTAAGTTTGCCATTGATCAAATAATTGTCATTTAAGCTTTCTGCAAATGGACGTACATTGGTTTCAAAATATTGCTAGTTATACTGAAATTATCTGAAATCTTTCTGATTCTTAATTTACTGCTCTGACCTCTTCATCTTCGAGACTCGTGTAAATCCAACTTATGAATTTGGCGATACTTCACAACCAAGCTTTCAGAAAACCTAATTTATTTTCTGCATTACATAATGTTATGAACATCTGACTAGAAAGTATTTTATATTCAAATTGAGAGTCGTGGCATTTCTAACCGTTACACTTTAAAGATAAGTTAATTTTTCATATGGATTCCATAGCTCCATGTGGGTCTCGTCTAATATTTGCAACTTTTTCTTAATTTAGTCTTTCTTTCTAAGATGGATATATCACAGTAAAGTTCAATCTTTAAATATTCGAAGAAAATTGAAAATCAGGTGCTAGAATATATAATTTTATTAAATATCAAGCAATATACTTTTATACCGACAATATTTTGCGATCATGCTGTTCATCCTGTTAATTTTTTTATCAGTAATTTATATTTTATCATTTAAGAAGAACTTTGTTTTTGGCAGACTTAATTTTAATAGGTATCTTCTAATAGGAATCTTAATAGGAATCGTCTCTTAAAAATTTCGAATATTGAGATTTTTTTGACCTTCTGTTATTATCCTTACGAAATAAACAAATTAATTATATCTTAATAGGTAGTGTCATTTGATAAATAATACTACTTAATTTATAAATTTCATATATTGATACAAGTCATACTTACAAACATATCCTTTCTATACACAAAATTCGGTTAGACAAATTCTATCTTAGTCTTTCTCAAATAAAAAACAGCCGCGCTAAATAAGATTGTCCGTGTTGGAATTAGTCGGACAATCATTACAGAAAATAAATCACTCGGATTGGACTTTACAATTACTGGTCGTCGGTTGCTTGGGAGGTTTCTTAGAGCATAACATCAGCGAAGAAATGAGTACAAGCTGAAATTAGAGTGATTTGTTGAGCAAACAAAGAAAAAACATAGTGTTTGTATAGCAGCAACAAAGACGTCGTCTGTAGTGCTGTTTTACGGTTTTTTTGCGAAGCTGATAATTAACGTGTGTGAGCTGGGTATTCATGGAGAATTGTATCATAAATTATTGGTTTTCATGAATAATATTTAGAGAAATACTTTCTATTTATTTTTATGAATATATTATTTTGCTAAGATTTTTTTCGAATTTTACTGAATTTGCATTGCATTTTTCTGAAGTTAGAAAATCAAAATGTCGATATTAAAAAATTAGCAGTAAGATAACTTTGTACTATAATTGAGGTAAATTAACTAGTAAAGTTACAGAGAGTAGATCTGGAAGCTAAATGCCAGGTTTTACAACTTTTTATTTACAACATACTAAATAGATTTTTAATTCATTAGTTTAATGCATATTATACAGACTCTGAAATTTCAGATTTGGAAGATGCATCCCCTACTAACAATCCTCCATGTAGTGCTAGTGAGCTGTGCACAAACGCCTACATACAAAATCTTGCCGGCTGCAACTCTGCCACTGGTGACTGTGTGTGTCAGAGAGGCTTTGACTTGGAGAGAGGAATATGCATGGGTGAGAATCAGTTAATCATTTCTTTATAGTTAATTTAAAGCCATTCCACACTCTAGTTGTTTATTCCCAATTATAATTGAGATTTAATTAAGTAATATAAATTTGTGATTTTTTGTGATATTTAATTAATTAATTTAAATGCTTATTGCAAGATTGTAGTATAAGATCAAACGGTTAAATATCAGATCCTGGAATACCAGGTTATAATATTGTGAATTTCATGATGTTCCTTCACTACATTCAAATTAAATAAATTATTAATTTTCACTGAGATCTTCTCCATATATTTCTATGGAGGCATAGTTAGAGTTTGAGCTGAGATTATGTGGCAAATTTGAAGTAGTACTACTGCTGTAAAAAAAGATAACTCATTGTTGGCATAGGTTTCTTCAATCCGAGATTAATTTTGAAGCAATTACCTCAAAATGTTAACGTTTAAATAATGTGATAACATTCATGATAAAGTTTATTTTACTATAGATGAACAACTTACGCAAAAGCGGCATAAATATATAAAATTATAATACGAATTATAAAGAAAAATCTAGAATTATATATTTTCGATATTAATCTTAATATCTGGATGTAATAGACTCATTATCTGTAATATGACTTGTTATATGTAATAGCAGAGATATACTTTTGTACTGAAGCCGAAGATTAAAATGTAATAAAGTCAGTTAGATGTTGATTGTTTTATAGACATAGACGAATGCTCATCTGATCTACATAGCTGTCCACCTGAGTCAACCTGTCGCAATACGATTGGTTCATACACTTGTCAATGCAGTTACGGATTCTACGGCGAAAACAGAAACTGTCAAGGTTAGGTTATGTAATTATTGATCATATTTTTATTTGCTAGAAGTAAATAAATTATTTGTTAAATTTGAAGGATTTTTGTACAAGGCGATGATCGAAGAAAATATTTGATAACTTAGCTCTTCTCTTTCTCTGAGTAGTTATTATTTTCACTAATTTTCATAAAAAAATATTCCTTATATTAATATAAAAAAAAAACAGTTAATAGTGTAGAAACATATTTAACGATCAACTACAATAGCAGAAAGTCGAATTCTGAATTGAAATCTAAGTTTTATAAATGTTACGAACTAAAACTTCCTCTGGCTCTCAGTCTGTTGGTATTTATTAACAATTTATATTATTGTTTACTTTCTGTTACTTTTATTATATTCTTATAGTTGTTTTAATTTATTTTAATTTATTTTCCAGCAGTTATGCTCAGTTATCCTACCTATGCGTATATACTAAGTTACTGCTCGCTACTTTTGATTTAATTTTGACAGTTTTTCGGGTTGTTCTTTTTCAAATCCCGAAGAACGTGATGTTTTCTAAGTCATTTTCTCAGACCAAATCTAAAATAATTTCATTGTTCTCTAAGATTGGTTTGGCAACACAATTGCTATCTTATTCCATCAGTATTCGAGTCAGATCATCTCAGATCTGTAGCAAAACACGCTCTTGTTTGCCGAGATTAGACATTGCCGTCAATTTAAAGCTAATATTTAATATATTAAAGTTAATATTGATTAAATTTATTGAACAGAAATTCGAAAAGTGAAGTTTATGAACATTGTAATATATCTATTATTTGTTAATTATTTAATTTTTTGCTAACCAATTAAGATTGATTTTATTAATGTTTTTATTTATTCCCCTAAAATATTGTTATAACGATATTATGCATCAAATTTAGACGAGTGTTTTAGAATAGACTTGGACTTTGAAAATTTAAATAAATTAAATCTTTTAATAATTTTTAAACGTTTTTTAATATATTTTTTTTATTAGATCTAGAGTCAGAAGTAACAAATATTATTTAATATTATTAACGGTTTAAAACTTCATTGTACAGTATACACAAATTTACTAAAATTTAAAATCATTTACTTGCATCAGTCTATCTAAACTGTATTCATAAAATAATCAATGCAAAATACATAATGTTATATTATATCAAATACGTTTTCGGGTAAGTATTTTACAATTTCTTAATTCGCTAAGTAATTTTATGACTAAAATTTCCTTGTATCAGTAATGAAATGAAGATACTCTGAATTTAGTCAATCCTTTTTAAGCAAAGACTTTTGATACAAAGCTTCTAAAAGCTTTGTCAGAATGGATTTGTCAGTATTCAATTTGCGATTTATCAAAGTCTGTAGTCAGCAGTAACTTGTACAATCTTTCCAATCTTGTTCCGTACAAAGAATGAGCATTTCAATCCACATCATTATAATCATCTCTTTATTTTCTAACAGTATATAAACAGTATATGTATCGCTTTATTTTATAACGGTATCATTCGTAATTTCAACATGTTGTATTTTATTGTAAATGAAATGTATTATATTGTATTCAAAAATATATTCTATCGTATGTGTAATTTGTTTTATAATACCGGGCTAGAGTTAGTGTTTTGGCTTAACACTAACACTAGCCCGTTAGTGTTAATTAACACTAGTTAACACTAATTAGTGTTACTATTTTTGTACTTTCAACAGTTAATGAATTAAAATTAATATCAAATTACTGTCAATCGTTAGAAATTTGAATTTTGGTATAATTTGAAGTGTCATTATCTGAATGGACTGTCAAATGTTAATGAATCACTGAGGTCGTTAAAATTTTTAGCTAAGAAGCGCGGTCACTACTCTAACTGAGAGTAATAGAGAGAATAGACGATTCTTCGATTGAAATAAATTTTGATTGGGTCGTAAGCTATGCCCTTAAAATGCACTCAGTTGCCAGAGAATGACCGAGACAATTTGAAAAGCTATAAAGATTTAATGTCTTAAAATTGATTTTAAATTGTTGCGCTCTTGAGTGTCAAAAGAATGATTAAGTGACTATCATTTCATCGCTATAATTTAGTCAATTTATAACAAATTATTTATAACTTTTAAGGTTATTAATAATTAGTCGATTAATATTTGGAAAAATAAATTTATCAATTTTGTATTTAAAAATCTTAAAAGAGAGTCATTATTTTCTGTTTTGAATAGTAATACAATTCTAGTCATAACAACATCAGATAAGCATCATGAAGACTTTTATGATATTTTGTGTGGTTGCTTTGTACACGTAAAATTGAAGTAGTTATTTTTGAATGTTATTACTTCACAAAATTCACAATATTTCATACTGATAAATATATTTGAATATTACATGTCAATTTCAGCCAATTTATTTCATATAATGGGAAACTGTTTTTGGAAGATTTCTAAAATTACAATATACAGTTGATGTACTTTAATAATTTAATTTAAGTGTAACATTAGGAATTGAGGTAGCTATACAAAAATTCCTAGTATATTAACGGAATTATTAAAATCTCTAGTATATTAACGATGTTTTAGACACATCTACCAATTTAAGCACTTACTAAAGACTACAGAAAGTTAGCAAATATAATGAACATTCACGGGAATCAAATTGGGACCTGTTACATCCGAGTCTGTTCTTCTAATTACTGTTCTATGAGCCTCTACTTTATACTGTGTATAATAAACATCTAATTACAGCACATACTCTATAATGAAGTGATTTAAAATGTATTAGCACTTTGCGCTTTTGTGTTATAACATTTTAAAGCATAAAACATTTTTAAATACATTTTTAATTACTATTGAATGAAGTTCTTACAATTTGCTAACATTCCATATAAAGTTGCCTCGCGCCAGATTTACAACGTCGCTAATAGAGTTACCGCCGCGTAATTTCTACCACGTACTCTCCTTCTTGCCTCCATTAATTCACTTTCATAAACTTTTTGCGTAAATTTCATAACCTCATAACTCGATCTTCATACGAAAAGTCTCACGCGATTTTCTTTTACTCTCTCTCCCTCTCTCTCTCTTTTCCAGTGCATTCAGCACTTGGGGGGGAACTGGGTTTGACACGCGATAATGCTCGCTCGGGGCTGACGGGCGTCTAATGGAATTGTCCGCGTACTGTGTGCGGACTCTTGTGTTCGATGACAAAGATGAGAATCATCCATCGTACGGACGGGGGCTAATTCTGACACGCTATATTATCTGCGTGTGACATAATCAAACGACTTCCGGCGATAAAGCACTTGCTGGGCGTCACGTGGTTAAACGCTATAAGAATATTTTTTGTAAGTTTTGTAATTTAAGTGTTTTCATTTTGTATTTAAAGCATCGATGTTCTGCAGTTTGTTTAAATGTTTTTTTTGCATGGGTAAATATTCGATCGCGTTGAAATAAGTTGAAATTAATACAGATAGAATTTACATAAAAAGAATAGTGAGAGTTACGCCTGAAATTTCTACTCTATCTAATTCATGCTTAATTTTTTTATATTGTTTTTGTGCTGCTTGATTAACAGACCATTAAACAACTGCATAATTTTGTAAACTTTTAGTCCTAATCATATAATTTTTTAATCAATATAATATAAAAATATAAACTGGTAAGATTTTAGACTTACTTGCATGATAAATAGACAATTAAACAAATGCTTATTTTTGTAAACTTTTATTAGTAAGTAATAAATGTAAACCTACCATATGTTACTACTACTCGGCTACTTTGACTCGGCCTATGGTAACACTACGAACCTTATCTTCGGAGAGTTCTCTATAGACTCGGCAGAAGGCGTACAGCAGGGAGACACCCACTCGGTCCTCTGTTCTTCTGCCTGGCAGTGAACTCTCTGCTGCAGGACATCCAGTCAGAGTTTGTGTCGGGT
>JAQIXG010001431.1:0-22214 GCA_034700105.1 Oconnorella tubifera
ATATGCTGTGCTTGATGAGCATTGAGTTCGATATTCTGCGAGACATTGACTTTCATGATATTGTGGTTGACTTTGCAAGCCGAAAGGCTCGCAAAGTATATTTAGCCTGATCAGTACTGACAGCTACTTTCTAATAAACGCTATAGTACATGCAAGAGATGTTTTACATTATTGTTGCCAGAGGGGAACGACAAGCATTTAAAACTTATAACAAATATTGATATTATCCAGCTCCGAAAAATACTCAGCCCCCGGCCCCCGCAGCCCTTAATCCGGCACTGCATGTTACAATTTTGTACAATGAGAAGGCGACACTGAATTGGTCATGGATATTATAAAAAATAAATATCAACTATTATCAAAATAGTAAAATTGACTAAATTGTAATGTTCATGAGTAAAATTCAAAAAATTAAACTACACATGAACTTGCGCTTACAGTATTTAATAAGTATCCTTGCAAAACAACAGAGTTAAAGTTTAAAAAATATTTTAAAATTGAAATATAATTTAGGCACAATATAAAATCATCAAGAAATACAAAGCAACACAATGACACGTACAGATTGACAGCATGAATTCTACTGCATGAAGCCGCTACACTTTGTCACAATATCAAAGATCATTAGACCAACACAAAGAGCATAAATAAGGCATATATAGTACTTATAACATAGTATAGGAAATGCAGCGGCAGTGTTGATAACTTTTGGACAATTTCCCAAAGCACTTTTTAATTTTTTTACTTTCTGTCAATTGAATTTTTATTTGAAATACTTGTTTGACCATTGTTTAAACTGTCTTTAAAAGCAACCAGATATTTCAGGCAATCCAAGTCTATTTTAAAATGTTAAATGTTAAATCAAAGAATTTAAGACAATACATGAAGCAATATAATAATCACAATAATATTAAATAAGTTTGTAAAAAACGTTCAAAACGCTAGAGTTCATATTAAAAATGAATGTGACATAAAGTTTCTTATTCTAAACCATTGGTTTAATGATCATTGATCAGATTAACATAAAAGTCGAGTACTTATTCAAAATTCATTCATTATCCATATACAAAGAAATGAATAAATTGTGTCGATATAGCCATTTGTAATATTTAGGCAAATTATCCGTATCCTCATTGGATATGGATAATTTCAAGAAATTGTTAAAACTAGACAAAAACTGACAATTTATAGGCACCATTGAGATTTATAGTTTAGAGTAAAGTTAAATAAGGGTTAATTAAGGGCCTTTATTCTAATCATATCAAGTACATTTGGTTGAATTTTGGACACTTTTCAGAACTTCTGATTTCATAGAATGAGTCTTTCTCCGCAATTATAACAGTGGTACAACGCATAAAATTTTAAGCCAAAACAAAATTGCAAAAGAAAATGCAGGAAAGCATTTCATTTAATAATGACAAGCAAAAACTTTACAACACAGTCAAAAGAAAACCTCTGTCTATTACTTTTAGATGAAGCAGCATATAACTTGGTAAACTTAACTACAGTTGTAAAATCTTAAATTATTTTTAATTAAAGCAAAATATTGAGATCATCAGTTTTATCATCTGTGAAAGTTGGACACACAGATATCGATTACATCAACAGTGCAATATCTTCAAAAAGAATTAAACAAAAACTGTCTATTGTCTTATTATTCTGTCATTTTGTTCATGAAGCTCCACTGTTAATTCATTATGGTCTGTCATCAAGGGAATCTAAAGCACACCATCAGATATTATAAATCAAAAATTAGAATAACTATGTAAGGTAGATTAAGTTTTATGTCTGTATTGTCATCTGAGAATGACTTCTCAGATGCAAGTACCAATTTAAGCAACTTGTAGGGTAAACCAAAGCAGAAAATATTAATCTCCACAGTGATTCAAACATAGAACCTATCATTTCCAAGTCCAGTACGTTAACAACTTCAGCAACCAGCTTCAACACTAGTGTTTCACCATCAACTTACCAACAAGTGAATCAACTTACCAACAAGTGATTGTTCGTTCAGATCTTTCTTCATCCCACTGCTCTCCTTCACCGCGGCAACATTCGACGTCACCCGGATTGGCCTCACTGTCGCTTCAACACTTGCACGACACCTCGGTTCCCTTCTCGATAACCTCTCTGGTCTGCTTGCTGGAGGTATTGGCTCAGCGACATCACGCGATATGATCTCTTCCTCCCTGATATGTGAAGATATGAAATCTGAAGGAAGTCGATGCAAATCAGCGATACTATCCGGTGAAACACGATTTGTAGTTGTATGAGATTTTTCAATCAAATCAGATGGATTTGATTTATTAATGACACGTTTTGTGGGATTACTTTCGAGTAATTGTCCGGAAGTCTTTGATGAATCGCGAATGTCAGAGTTATTTTTTACAGTTTTGGAATTTAATTTAAGTTCTCTGGCATCAAAGGTAGGACTTTGTTCCCTTCCAGATGATTTATCTCGCGGTATCAAGTGGCTGTTTGCAGAGGAAATGCGACTGGAAGAATCGCCGGAGGAAAAATTACGAGGAGTAGAGACATAGTCGTAGTCGCCATTTTCTGTAACATGACAATGATAAAGAGAATGGAAGATGAAATATAAAAAGAGGTACTCTGGGAAAGTGAATAAGATTTGATTTCATTCAAGTTAGAAAAATGAATAAATGATATACTATAAAGTTTAAGTAATATATATGAAATGATTATACAACTAAAGAAAATGTTATGTATATATATATATATATAAATATATATATATATATAAATGAAATTGCTGAATACTAACAAACACGGCATATAAACAACTTATATAATAAAATCGCATATTATCAGGTTAAAATAAATGCTAAAAATAATAAATATAAATTTGACGCACAATATGCCCAATGATAATGATAAATAAACTAAGGATTAAAACAAATAATGGCATTACTGGCATGTAGAAAAGAACAGAACATAGATCTTTTTTAACTGACATTTTAAACTGATGAAGCACTTTGACTCACCAATGACATTATTTCCATTAAGTCCTGGTGATTTTGCACTTGTCATTTCTTTAAGCTGTCTCTTGAGATCACGACTCGTTTTCTTATAGTAATACAATTCTTTCTCCAACTCAGCAATTCTTATTAATAAAAAGAGTGATTTTACTAGCTATATGAAGTATATAGCTAGTAAAAAGTATTATATAAAGTTTTATATTCTGCTAATAATAGCAGACTTTGTAATTAGTTGTGTAATCATAACTATCTCTATAGATATAATTAATTCCTAACAGGTTTCGATAACATCTTTAAAATACATGTCAAGTTTCACATTTAATTTTAAAGTTATAAATGAAAATAAAAATATATACATTGTAACAAGACAGACACAAATAACACCACCAACACAATCAATAAATTACATTAACAATAACAAAATAATGTTTCAAAAATTGGCAGGGGGGAAAGTATCCAAATAAGAGAACCAAATATACTTAGATATTCAAAAAAATCCCGCAAAAAAAATATTTTTTTAACTAAAATTGTCAAATTAATTGAATTTTTTTTTTATCTTACTTAGATTCCTTCTCTTTGACTGTATTACTGCTAGCAGGACGAGAGTTGAGTTCATTGTCACTGATCTCTTTAGTCAAAAGTTTAATCTGATGTTCATACTCTTGCTTCTGTTTAGCAAGGCGTCGTTCTACATCCTTTGTGGCTAGAAGTAGACAAGATTGCAGATTCTTTACGGTGGACAACTGCTCATCAACTTTTACCTATGAATAAAGTTAAGATATATAAATTTGCGAAGAATGTTTAGCGTATAACTATAAAGATTTCTTTTCTTTGTTAACAGAACAACAATAAAAAAGGACAACAGACTAAAAGAATAGAGTCTTCTTATAATTGAGCATATCTGCTTTAAATAGTATAATATTACTCATAATATTATAGTGATAAAGTCACAGATGATAAAATTATTGTAAAGTCCCAGAGATCAGTGAACTTTACTTACAAAACAATCTGCAAGTTACTTTTGCATCATTACTATATTAATACAAAAACTACACACTGATCACGAATAGAATTCTGAAACATTTGTACTAAAGTTGATTTTTTATATATATATTACTATATCTGAAAAATTATTGAATTTACTGATACTAGAATAAGTTTACTTACTTATTATAACTTGCCAGAATAATAATAAAATTTACGCAATAAAATAAAACACTTTCAACATTATTGCTCAATGAAAACAACTTCAACCACACCTGTAACTGAGCGCAAACTTTTTCCATTTGCCTTTGATCATTTTTCAAATCCACCGCCTTGACAAAGTACCTCTGAAGCAACGCGCGTGCATCTCTAGCGTTTAGACCTTGCAAGCGACTTAACATACCGTCACCAAGAGGCTCCGCTGAGTTGACATGAACGCTTTCAGCGCAGGACCGTCTCATTTCAACCTCGTGTCGAGATATCAGCTCAGTTTTGTATTCAATGGCAGAGTCTAACGCTTCAATGGCTTCCTCCATTTCAATTAATCTTCATGTTAAAGAACGCGTATTTAGGATAAGAAAATTAAATGATTTAAGTGGCAGAAAGGGAGACATATGAGATATTTTAAAAAGTAATTTTACTGATAATTAAAAAAGTAAATAAATTCACGACGATTTTTTTAACTACTACTATGTATCTGCCAGATAATTAAATGTAACACAGTAAGATTTAATTTAATTTGATTTCCTGGGGTTTGCTCAAAGTGCTCCAAAACTTGTGCACTTCAAGGGCAAATTTTCCCCCTCGTTTTTTCCCCACCTCCCACCTTATCTTAATCACAAATTTATAGATTTTTTACTTAAATTCAAATATCTAAAAACAATAATAATAAAGAAGCATAGCTTTTACAAGAAACATTTGGGAACAAAATGGGGTTATTTTAAACAAAGATATATATAATAAATGAATCAACCTTCTTTCATCTAATGTAGACATAAGTCCTCCGTCATTCACTTTCTCATTCAACGTATCATATTCCTCTTTTATTCTCTCTCTCCCTTCTTGCAGTCTCTCCATCTCTTCACGTAGATGACCTTGACCGTCACGTGGGGTCAGGGCTATCTCTCTTGTCTTTTCTTCTATTCTTTCTTCCACCGAATCGAGTCTTACTGAAAGTTTCTTTATGTCCTTCAAATTGAACAAAATAATACATTTCACGAAAGCAATAATAATAATCCTGGTTTATGAAAAATATGATTTAAAAGTAAACAAACATTCTTATTAAAGGATTAAAACAAATGCATGACAATTGCATTATGCTTCCAATCCAAAAGTCATGATAAAAATATTCAAAAAGCTAAAATTTTATATATGTTTTGTATGTTGTGTTCTTCAATTACAATATGACAATATTAATCACAAATGATGATTTTCAAACTTAAAATTAAGAAAATGAAATATATTTAAAATGCCACCTTTTCAGCAATTTGACTAGATCGGAGTTTCTTCATTTGTAACTCGCTCTTTTCAGCCAACATTGCTTCTCTTCTGTTCAACATTTCTTCTCTTGTCTTTAAGTCCTAAACAGTGCGTATCAAAAAAAGGTTTCACTTGTTAATCAACCAATTTTGAACGTAAGAATCAGTCAAGAGATCCTGCAAGAGATCCAATAGATCAGTCCTCTCCAGAAATATTTGAAAACATTTTGATAACATAAATTACAAGAACAAAATTATTAAGCATTTGTAAAAGTTTATTAATCATAAGAAATTTTTCATCTCAAATAACTATTTCTTCAGATCAATTACTGGTATGAGTAAAAACTAAATAAAATATAAAAATATAGCAAGAGAAAAGAAACTCTCTGTATTTCAAACAATGAATATAACACAAACTTTTTCTAATTTCTCCGCAGCCATGCTCTTGGCTACTAAAGCTTCCATTTCCGAATCCAGCCACCGCCCTTTTTCATCTAATCGTTGTTGTTCAGCACTGTGAGGCAAACGCATTACAAATTATTGTTTACGATAATTTATTGTTTACATTCAATAGTTTCTGCTCAATAAAAAGTTATATTTAAAGTAACCTATTAAGTAGCTAATTATTATTTTTAACTTAGTAAGTCATTGTTGATCAAGATCAAATTTTCTTTAATTGCTTAACGATGGAGGAGGAAGGAAGAGAAGCAGGAGGGATTCCAATTATAAAATAATTGAGTTGATATATATTTTTATTTCATATATATAAAAAAATAATTTCACTGGAAAATATACTATATATATAAAATAATATATATAAATACGAATATTATTAAATATGTATACAGAGTGCATCCAGTATGACGCTTTTGCATTATGCACGAAATACATTACACACTGTATCATAGAGTTAAATTTACATGCATATAACAATTTCCTCTTAAAACTATTAAATTAATATTACATATTACAAAACATTTCTGTTTCAATACAACCTCAGACGTCCAGCACTGCTACCAGGTCTTTGCTCATTAGACTGCATGACTGACTGAGTTGCATGACGTTGATTCTGCTGCTGCTCTAACTCTAGCATTCTCTCTTGCTCACGCTGCAATTCTTGCTGTATATAAAGTAAAACCATGAAAACATAACTGAGAACACACTAAATTTATCCGATTCAATGACATATAAATAGCCAGAACTAATGGCAAATATATAGTCACAGAATTAACACCTTCAGAAAAGAATGCACACAGTAAGGTGCTTTTATATTATATAATAATTAATTATTATTTGATGTAACTTTCTCCTAAAATAACATGATATTGAATTGAGTTATATAATAAAATTTAGCACTTTAACATTATAAAATGTACAATGTTCTACATCAAAAATTAAATATTCACGCTATATACCTCTAGTCTTGCATTTTGCTTGGTTAACTCAGCTTGCTGTTTTCTCAAATTATCAGCTTCTCTCTGTAGAACATCAATCCTATAAGTAAGTACAACTTATTAACAATTATAACATAGAGTTTCAATCTTTTCAAAGTGTAAAGAAAATTTTATAAAACAATCTGTACATTGTATGTATTTCTACAATCCATACATTCAGAAAAGACTGAAGTAAAAAGACATCTTTCTGTCAATAAATAGAAGAATAAATTAATTCATACCCGTACTGACTGTCAGTCTTGCTTGTCTGTTTATCTAATTCTTGTTGATTCTTCTTTGCTAGTAAAATCTTAGCTGTTGCAACCTCTGCTCTTTTACGATATTCTCTATAACAATTTACCATAATAAAGTGGTTATAATAGATTTCAATAAGAAATAGCATATCGTTAACTTATATTAGACAATATTAAAAAAAATAAAAATACCATATGCAAAATATAAATATAATATATAAGTTATACAAGATATTTCTCTGATGAAATATATTATATATATAATATATTTCAAATTTATAGATTTGTATGATTATGCACTAGTAACTCCTTTATAACTACTCATAGCATTCTAGCTGCATTATAACAATAGCTTGATTCAGTACTTACTAGCCATACGATTCTCAACAATATCATCACTTGCTACACCCCTTAACCTCTCTACTCAAACTCTGTGTGCTCTATGAAAAAAAGCCCTGTATTGTACATTATAATTATCATAAATTAATTTTATCAATAAAGTAATCGACATACATCTGTAGTTGTTCGTTGCGAGCTCTTTCTTGTTGCTTCATTTCACGCGTTGTTTTCTGAAGACAAAGCAACTGTTGCGTTGCTTCATTCTTTTCTTCTTCTAATGCTTTCATCTTAGCTATCTGCGCTTCACTTCTATGCTCTGCCTCTTGGGTCTGGCGCACTAAGTCTCTGATCAACTGCTCCTTCATTCTACAAACAACGATAGATCATATTTTGCAAGATATTCATTAGATACTCTGTAGTTTTAAAACTAAAGCATTTTAATTAAATTTACCGGATATTTAGAGTTAGATCATTTAGTTTTTGAGTTGAACGCCTGAATTCATTCTCCACACGCTGTACTCTGGAATTCTGTATTTCTATAACAGGAGCTGTTTTAGAACCTGTATCACATGACATCAAAAAATGTCGTAACAGTTTATGATAACATTGTTTAGAATAAAATAATTAAAGTTCTTTTATTAATACGACCTTTTTTAATATAACAATTATTAGCGAAGTTTTATAATCAAATATAACAACTAGATTTTACTCATTCATCATCTACTAACATTCATTTACTAACTCTAACCCTATCAAACACTGAAACCAAATACCTTTATAAATTATTTACTACGGAATAAATACAAACAATACATATCATAATAACTAAATATCACTATATACTAAAATTACTTGTCAGTGCTAGATCTAATACAATAATCAAGAAATTATCTTAGATTATAGTTTTGTCCAAATAAATACAGCATTCGCTGCAACAAGTAAAAACTAGATAAAATTTCAGATTATGACCAATTAAATTACCTATTTTCAAGACCTGTGTTCCCTTTCCCTTAGTTCCCACAAGTTTCCTAGCAGTGGGGGAAACGAACACACCGTCTCCTTGCTGCTCATCCATGTCATCATTAAGATCAGGTGTCGAGCGAATCATATTTGGTGAGATCTTCGGTCGATTCATTCTTGCTTTCTTTACACGATACGTCGCTCGTTTGTTGTCTGATCTTATTAAACTTGACCTAGAAATGTAGATTATTATATTTCTATATCAAGTTTAATAGATTTGCAACGCGATCATTAGAAGGTATCTATAGCCTTGTGACAATGGACAAAACTATCTATAAGGCATACAGTCTATATTAGTAAAGATTAGGAATTTTAATACATAAGGAAAAATTAAGAAATTGATAGATTTATTCAGTAATGAATTATTGATAAAAGTTTCGAGCCGTAATTCAGAACTCAGAATTTCAAAATTTTAATTATTAGCGTCAACTTCAAACACATTTTTACACCATTGTATGAATTAGACACACAGATTTGCATCCTCATGCCAAGAAATACCCAGGTTTTAACCATTTTAAAATATTTTATTTTTGCATGTAAATTACAACAATATCAAACCTTTCATTAGCGGAACCAACATCCACATCTGAGTCCGCACTACCCCCACCCATCCCACCCCCCTCTTCATCATCTTCATCATCGTCATCTGTGAATGGCTTGACTATGACATCATCACAATCTTCAAGTTGACTAACAAGTATACGACTGCGTGCTCGGAAACTGTGCAGAACTCTGTCGACTGTAATAGCTGCCGGACTCGTGTGAATGTTTCTTGTGGCTACATTTACCCCGAGTAGTTCATTGTCAGTCTTATAAAGTAGCATAAAAACTGAATAATATAAAACACTACAAAAAACTGATTAATATTTTAATCTTAAACTTTTAATCACTGAATATAAATCAAGTGATTACATAAGAAAATGTATAAAATGCATATGAAATTAAGTTTCTCTGAATTTTATACAGAATGCTGCAATTAGTAGCAACCCAGAATAAATTGTCGATACTAAACCAATATGGATTGAAAAACATATAAAGATGCCAATTTAATTTACATTTGTAATTAACCATTTTAAAAACTACTCTCGGATTCTATAAGATAAAATTTATTAAAATGGTCCAAAATTTACTTAAATTAATAATCTGATTAAATTTTAATATTGAAAAAGCTTCTATATCTAAGTAATAACATACTGATCTGCATTTCGATTACTAAAACAAACAGGACGTAGAAAAGAAAGCATTTAGAGACCTGTTTAGCGTTAGCAGATCTTGTCGCTATCAAGTGAGAGGGAACAGACGTAGCGCGAGGTCTGTTACTTGCTACTGCGACTGATGTGCCCAAGTTTATCTCAACACTCTGATGCATTGACTCTAAGTCCTACATTACAATAAATATTTGGCTCTCATTCGCACCACATCAAGTTAGGGTTAGAGATGGTTTAAGATTAGAATTTGGATTAAGGTATAACTTTTTTTTTTAAATATAAACATTTATACAGCGCGATAGAATAAAGAATATAAAATGAAATAGTTAGGGAAATGAAATAGTTTGTTAAAAAATGAAATGAAAATGAAATAGTTTAGTAAAATGTAAGAGTATTATTTAAGAAATATATACTTTATATTAAGAATTGTATCACAAAATCTCTGATCTAAAATCACGAATAATAATTGTCATATGAATTATTTTTGTAAGGCCAAGTGATCCAACTCTCAAGTTAGGCACTAGAAGTGTTTATATGCAAGTAAAATAAAAATAAATATTTTCTTTAATTATAACAATGAACAGAATAATAAAATCTTAAATGAGGTATTCAATTCTACAGCATATATTTAAGTTCACAATTTCCCTGCCTGAATTTTTTCATTGAGTTTATCCATCTCAATCTGTTTATCTAAAAGCTGACTCTCAAGATCTTTATTACTGTTTTCTATAACAGAAATCCTGTGAGTTAAGTTTTCATTATCAGCAATAAGTTCAGTGGCCCGAGCTTGCATTGATTTCAGTTCTCGAGATTTATCAGCAAATATTTCTTCATCACATCGTAAATCTTTTTTACACTACAGCAAGAATAAGACTATGACTTAATTGAAAAAAGGGTTTAAATAAAGTAAATCTATATAGAAATAGTTGAAGAGCTATAAATATATGAATAGATTACTCATTTAGAAGAAATCTAAATCTAATCTAATCTTTTACTGCATATAGAGAGATCATACATTAATTAATAGCATATGAAGAACAAGTTATTGCATATTAAGGAATTATATAAAATCAACATTAACATTTTATCATATAAAATATTAGATCAAAGATAGTTGTAATGTTGCAAACTGTTGATGCAGAAATCAAACACAGTTTACTTAAAGCTTTTTCTTCAAGATTGCCAAGCATATGTCAATTTATTTTTAACCATAACATCAGTTCAAGCTTCACAAAATTGCACTGTTTGAATTCATTCTTATTCATAGAATAATACTTCTAAGCACACCTAAGGGACAGTCAAAATCTATCTAGAAAAATTTGACAAATACTTAACAAATCATAAACCTGTTCCAGTTCTCTTTCTAGACGTCTAATTGTCTGATTATCACATGTTGTCTGGTCCCATTCTGATGGTACACTGTTCTTTATCTACATTTAATCAATAATAACTCTAACGCTTGCTCTTTTGAAATTCAAAACAACTGTAAAGTATTATTAAATTGCAACCTTCAAACAGCACATTTTAACTGAAAATCAAAAAAAAAGATTTTTTAATATTTTAAGTATATACATAAAAAAAATTAATAAATTCAAATATGTATATATTTATATTCATATAAATTCAAATATGCATATATTTATATTCATATAAATATATATATGTATATTATATTCTTATAAATATACATTTACTATAGTCATATAAACATATGAAATAGCCCAAAGTTATATTGGGCTATTTCAGCCTATTCTCACAGACAGGCAATAACATTGATAAAATGTTTAACGTTGAAATGTATTTTGTTATAAATTAATAATAAAAAATCAACTTACCTCTTCCACCAGTTCCATCCAGTCACACAACCTATCCGCCTGGCTGTCAGACAGTCTACCCTTATCTCTAACGTCTATAAACTGACGACATGCTTCCTCTAGTACTGTTCTATAATGACGACATTCAGTCTGTACGCTACCAAAGATAATATCGATATCAATAAATGACTTGCATATTAGATGTAATTCTGCTCATGAAAAAAAGATTACACTGTTTGTTTTAATAAAATATACAAGTTTGATATTACCAAAAAAATCATTCTTTGTACTGATAATTTAACAGTCTTTTTTTATTTACTAGCTATAAATTATACTACACACAAACTACAGTAAATTAAACCATTTGATAAAGTTAAAATCATAAAGAAAGATATTAATTAATCGATTTCTCTTGTAATTCGTTTTTAATATGACAAACAAACAATTTTTAACACATCCGCACTACTTTAAACATCAAATACTTTAAAGTACAGAAGTTTGGTATCAAAACAAAGTAACTATTGTCTCTTTCGATCATATAATACAATAATCTACCAATCAATTTGCTGTTGGAGACGAGTATACTCTTCATCAACATCATCACGTTTATCGTCACGTTGCAACGTGACAGCTGACATGAACGTCGTCTGCTTCTGCAACTCTGCTCTCAAAGCCTCACAATATCAAAATAAACATATCGTATACAAACAAATGCATCAAAATAAAGAAAGCATGACCATAGTGTATTGACTAAATATCTCAAGATATAGAGCATCATGCAATGAGGGTTGCCATAAGCACAGTTTCATTAATGACAACCAGAAAGATAATGCTTTACTTAAGTATCTTTTTACTCTTTAATAAATTAACTTTATATTGCATTTAGTTCACATAGAATTAAATGCAATGTTCACACCTTAATTTCATCTTGCATTTCTTCAAATTTTATCGACTGAGGATCACGATTAATGATCGGTTTGTTTCTGATACTTCTAGCCTGATGTGAAGAAAATACACAAAGTGATACTAAAAAAGTGATACATAAAAATATAATAAAGGCACCAATAAAGCTAAGTAAGAATAACATCAAGAGTATAATTATGTATGATTATTTGCCTTCTGTAATTATGGCTTAAAGACTTCTGCTTTGTATCAAATACTTCAATGTTTGTTTGTAGCTTAAGTAGCATCAGTAGAAAAGATTTTCAGTGGCAGCCAATAAATAAATTATGTATAAACAATATGCATTTACAACAATAAAGATGATGTAAAATATTATCATATGACTGTGCAGAAACCAAGTGACTAGTAAACACTCGACATTACTAATCAGTTTACCAAATGATTTTCATCAATAAACTACTTACTATCTTCTTGCAAAATTATCATAAAACATATATATCCTGAAATCGATGAGTTACTGCAAAAATTATTAAATGAGAATAAAACTTATAGTTATTTAAATTGTCGTAAATTTGAAATTAAAGTAAGCTATAGACCCTATTTGCATATTTAAGAGAATTAATCGACTCATCCATGCTGGCTGAAGAAGGACTAACACAACAAATCATCAGTGTTCTAGCATTTCCACCTAGAGAATCCTATAGAATAATAATAATACAGTCAGATTCTTATCCAATGTCAAAATATAATCATTTCTTTTGTAGTTTGACAAAATGAATTTTTAAATATTAAAAAATGGTGTCATTCAGCATATCGTGTTTCAAACATCTAATGCAAAATAAATTGCACAAAATCAAGAAATTCAGAAGTGTGAAATCTAGCAGAGTATAAACGTATAGATACAATAAGTTATTACAACTAAATATTTGCAACAAAGAATTAATATTAATTACCAATAAACAAAAATCAACCACTTAAAGAAGTAACAACAAAAATGATACCAAAAGTAACAATTTATAATAAGACAGTCAACGATGATGTGAAATATTATCATATGACCGTATGGAAACCAAGGGACTAATAAAACTCGCGTTTAAACAATATTCATAAATAAATTATTATCTTCATTCAGGATTATCATTGTAAGAACTTAAAACCGTTGAAGTAAAAAAGAATTAAAACTAAGAAGAGAAGTAATAAAGAGTAGTTTAGTAATCTGACTACCTTGAGTAATCTAGTTATCTTTGAGTCTCTATAAGGAATATGAATTGTTGTTTTTTTCTTAGTCTCAGACAATGCAGAGATTACATTACCCAAAGCCAACAAGCCTGTGTTGATATGAACCGATTCTGTTTTGCATTGACAATAAACATCATATTAGTAAATAATTAACTAACACAGTAAATATATAAAAAAAATTATTAGACTTAAATCAATATTAAAACACAGGCTTTACTACATACCTCTGAATCTATCTCCCACATTGCCTGTCTTTCTAGCTCTCTCTGATCCAGCCAAGTCAACAAAGTGAAACTTTGCACACATGTAATGTTCAACTTCTGATACTAAACAAATATATGATACTAAATATGATACTAAACACTATATGTCCATAGCAAACATGCAATAAATGTGCTAAAAAGTTTCCGTTTAAACGTAAACTTTTCAATGAGGAAAGGTACCATAAAATTCCAGAATTCCTTTTCTAATATCAGCTACCAAAAGAAACAACTTATTGCATAATGCAATAAATGACAGAAATGCTATCAGTGTTGATTCTAGAATATATAAAATTAATTAAAGCAAATGAATTAGCTATACCACTCTATGAGTTACTGTCATTAAACCTGAGATCACTGAAGCTTGATTCAAGAACTTAAAGATGAGAGCAAAATTATTTAAAAAGTTACATAGAGAATTTCAGAATCAAGACACATGTAAAAAATAGAAAAATTAAATAGAAATTATCCAGCGATTTTTTATCTAACTGATAAACAATCAGTAAGATATATTGTCTGCATTATCATCATTTTATTTATTCGCATATCGTATATATTGAAAACATTATCTAAATAAAATACAGTATCTAAAATACAAATACCAGACATATCATCCGCATCTTCCAATTCATTAATGTGGCTGCGTTTTTGCATTGAATGTAAGGACATCCTGTCACTGTCACCCCCCGACCAAGACTGCTCTGTAATCAAGCAATAAAATGTTTTTTACTAAAACTTAGATGGCTGTAATCATTTGAAAGATTGATATTTTTACTAGCTGGTTGAAAAGACTCTTGCATAAAAATAACAACCAAACATCAAGAATGAAGAAAGTGCTCAGTCAACAAATGCAATTCAATGAAAAAATTCAATACAATGCAAAACACACTCTATGAAATTTATATTTTCAACACATAATCTTTAAAGTATTATATTGCATTCTAACTACTAATCAATTAATTAAAAGATTCAATCAGTCAATACCAAAAAAAGTAAAACAAACAAACTCAATACTAATCAGTGAGCATTAAATAATTTAGATTAAAATTAGATCTATTTCTACAAAGATCTCTCCGTCTCACCTATGATGATGGTAAATACAGAATGAGATCTGCTGGATCTTTCATTCATCTGAGTAGATCCAGTGTGACGTACAGTTGATCCGCGTCTCAAATGATGCATCACTTCATCTGCAGTGCGACAGACAACCTCTGTGGCACCTACTATCACTGAAATAATAACATAAATATTCTATATAATAACTAAGTTATAAATACACAGCAACTACAGAAGTATTGTATATAATCAAAAGTCATTAGAGAAGTGGTCTGAGCGCTCGATTTGAAATTGATAGATCCAAGTTCAAATCATGGATAGCTTACTATTTTCGCTAACTGAATGCATCGTTTAGTAAGGTGCTTAAATTGACAGCTATGTCTTCGACATTGTTCATATAATACAGTAATCCAGACTTTAAACGCAACCTTAACTTTAATCATATAATATCTTTACAGAGTGAGATCTGGCATTCTCTAACTACATCTTCAACATTGTAGTGCTCAATATCAAATGTAAAACTTCACATTTTACAAAGGTAAGTTCTAATTTGAGCTTAAAACTGCAATCGTCACAATGACTACAGTTACAATCCTATTAGAAATAATTTATAACATTCATTAGACAACAAGATATACAGAATAAACGCACTTAGTTTTAAAAGTGGCATGCAACATAAAGGTTATAATTTAAGTAAGACTAACTTGTGTTTCCCTTCCCATCCTCTCTTATATGTAAGCTCTTCTCAGTATCAAACTCCATGAGATCATGCAACTCCTCCATGTAGATCTCAAAGTAAGAGACTTTTACCGTATACATGCGATTAGAGTCATTCTGATGATTCAAGCAGAAATACAATAAATCTATACGTCATTCGATTGATAGCATTGAATTTCAAATTATTTCATTTTGACAAAAATGGCTTGTGATCGTAATTCATCCAGTTGCTAAATTTAGGTTTTAGAACTTTTACAAATAAATTCACATTCAGGATCAGAAAAAAGATGACAGACCCAGAGAAAAGTTACATTTTTACAAAAAATATTAAAAGTAAACGTTTCAGATATTAAAAAATAAAAAACCAAGCATTACTTTGATGGAATTAAAGATCTGTTGTATAGCTCTAGAGATGACTCCCATGTCATCCGCATTATCATCCGATACAGTCCCTCCATCTATTGTATGAGTCTTGCCTGAGCCCTGAAAACAACAACATCAAAAACGCAAATTGTTCATTAATTGAAAAAAATTACAATTTTTCTAAATAAAAAACACTCGATACCAAAACTTTAATCATTTACTTTCAATAAGGCCAAGTGAAAAACTTTCAGTATAAGATAAACATCTAGTCTTTCAGGATAAGACTAAATGTTTATGACATTAAATATTGAAATGTAGATATTCAAAAATTGCTAATATTAATTTTTCAAATCAACTTGGATTTACATTAATGTATTTAATGCGTTACCAATTAAATCAGGTATAAAATATGCACTAGATAGCTTCCTTATATGAATAACAATTTATCTTATATATTATTAGTTCTATTAATAAACAGAGATTGACACTAGAATATAGTAAACAAACTGTCTGTCCATAAGCAAAGACAGTAGCATTGTATCCCTCTAGACAAGTCCTAACCAACGGATCAATGCATCGGTTATATATATCATCCTACAAATATATAGGCAAAAATATAATATATTCCACCAGCGTTCATTACAATGAATTCAGTTTCGTTATTAAAGATCTTCATCTAATATAAAATGTTCTCAATGTGTACCAACAGTCAAGATAGATTTTAACAAAAGCAAATGTATCTCTAACAACTTAGAAGTCGATATAAAAATCTAGCTTTTCTAATAATTATTCATCCAAGCTCCATCCATGGGTGTGTCCTGTACGCATATTTAATCAAATATGTTGACCTAGATACATTAATTGATCTCATTTACTGTTTCAAAGAAAGTAGCTAAAGAAATTAGATTTTATAGCAAAACCTAGGTGACTATATATTTTTCTTTTATGAAAATTTGTCTGCTATTTTCACTTTTTGAATACATTCAATATTTAAATTTTCCATTCACTAATTACTGCAAAAAATATATAATTAATTATCATTTTATTTTAGATTTAATTGCTAACTAGAAACAGAATTTAATCAGCAGCTTTCTATATATCAAAGTATTCTTTAAGGCAAGATATATAAAAATAAAGAATTAAAGTCTACAGGCTGAAATAATATCTGCTACTCAAACCTGAGTTGATTTAGGAGAGAATATTTGATCAAATGTAAAACTTAGACTCGTCCCAATGACAAGCTGAGTGCTGAAAGATTTTGTCGGTACAATATTAATACAAGACGTTTCTCCATTCACTCTTTCTTTCTTTAACAAAGGACGAACCTAATGACCAAAAACTTTAACATTGAAAATGTTTTCTAACACACACTAGTGACAAAAGTTTCATATTTAATATATTTGATATCAAATAGATGCAAAGGCAACAACAATCTAATTATCAGTTCTAGTATGGCGCTAGTATGGAGCTAAATACTAGAAATAGTAAGTTCTAGTATTGTTTTGAATAAGAAAAAAATATAAATTTTCAAACGGAATACAATTACGGTATAAGATATATAGTATAAGGAGACCAGAGAAATATTAAAACAGTTTACAGCGTTATCTTTTGAAAAAATATATAAAGAAACTCACCCTAACTACAACTTGAACATTAACCTCTTGCATGTTATACCTATACTCTAGAAATACAGCACTAAGATATAAAAACTAAGAATAAGGCAAAATGTAGTTAATCCATTGAAAATAAAAAATCTGCAAAAAAGAATTACAAGAAACCTGCAAAAATATAATATACAGTATTAAAAGCGCGTAAAAATAATGAAAGCGAAAGTCATTTATTATCTAATATCTAATTAGGTAAATACATCTTTTGTTCGCTTTTCATATTTATATCTAAATAAGCGTGCGACCGAAACTATTTAATAAATAAAAGCCTTCGTATTTATTATCACGCGTATTAAATAACGTTAAGAATAAAGCTATATATTTAATTACAGTAACGGGAAACGGTATTAGACTTCGCTACGAATGGAATCCCTCGTCGAAAATAAAAAATAAAAAATATTTATTTTTCGTCGCTGTGGTAAACATAAACAATGTCGTCCGGAAATATTTTTATTTCTACTTTTTTTATGCCGTTTCGTTTTTTGTGTCCTTAAAAAACAATATTACTTTATTATTATTATTGAGAAAATTACTCTAGTGAAATTATAGTTTAATTACTGGAGCGCTTAGAAACGTTTGAAAGAATGATAAGCGGTCTTAGCTTATTTAATCTGAAATAGATTTTACTTTTTGCGTCAATATTTTCTCTTAAACGTGAAATGACCGCAAAATGATTAATTTAATTTGAATCTAAACTATAAGTCTATAATAAATTATTATCCTCGTGTTAGGAAACTGAGGAACTGGAAAAAATGTGTGAGATTTTGACACAACGCGGAAAAGTGGAGTGGGGAAATGTGGAGAAACTGGAAACGTGGATTAAGGAAAGCAATTGGAAATAATTGGGATTAAATAACGTGTAGGTGGAAATGATAGCGAATTACAAGGAAATCTTGGGATCATCAAGGAAATACTCCGATGTTCCCTAATGCCATCGTACAGTAGAAGAAGATTTGCTGCGTTTATACTACACTGGTTTATTACTGTATTATTTATTTTAAAACAAAAATATAATTATTAAATAAATATAATTATAAGGTTTATAAACTGGTATTTATTTTAATTTTACGATTATTTGTCATTAAATTCCGTGTAATAAATTTCGTTTTAGCTCCGCGGAAAAATTAATGAGACGCTAAAAAATGCAAAATAATTAAAATATATATTCTCTTGTTGAACTTTTGTGAGTAGGCCTTGTGTAGCTTTATCATGAAATGGTGTTAGGGTTAGGATTAGCCTCTTTTCTTATCACGTTAAGTATATTTGTATTTGGAAACAAATTGAGACTATTTGGGCAGTTTCCGCTATTTGATGTATCCTCTATTATAATGGTCATTTTGAGCTGGCAGAACGTTTGCCATTCATTAGGCAAATGCTCGTAATCTCAAATTTTTATAATGGAATTTCAATTACTGCAACAATTTAAGTCGTTCTCGCGTTATAAATTTTTGAGCTGGATACTTCAGCCCTCTCCCCTCTACGTATTTCCAACATTACCCGAGTTAATGCATTATTCATTTATTAGTATTCTAAATTTTCATCAGATTGTCATATTTAATTTTGTATAATGTACTTTATATACCGTCAAATTATAGAATTTGATTTTTAGATTGAAATTGTGTTGGTACTTATATAAACTAACTGAATCATGTTTATGGAGGATGACACGGAGCGACTGATTGAAGAAGTGTCAAAGTATCCGATCATTTATGACACAAGCTCGAGGTCATTTAAGAGTCCCAGTAAAAAGGATGAGGCATGGTCAGAGATAGCAGAGGCTGTGGGGAAAGGATTCTCCAGTGAGCAAAGTTTATTTTATATAAATCTCTAATTTTTTAATTAAATGATATAAATCAAGTTTTATAATATTAATTTTATTATTTCTTATTTAAGATAGTGTAATATTTGTGGGAGCCCTTAAACTTTTGGGTGTTATTAATTTCTTTAAATTTTTGTAAAGTCTTGTTTAATTTTTATTAGAAAATTAACTTTACCGTGTAATTTTGTCATTTTAGTATAAGATGTCTCTTTATTATATTAAATTGATGTATTTATTTATTGTTTTGTACTTTTATGCAAATAGTTGCATTTCTGATTAGAATGAAAACATGAATTCGTTAGTTAGATAATTTGTTAAAGTATTTAAACAGCCACAGATTAGAAAACTCGCTTTTGCTACGGGCAATTAATAGATATAATCTCTATGTTTTAAATGCATATTGTATAGATATTTACTCATCGTATAACAGGCTGTGATTGTCGTAAGAGATGGAAGAATATCCGAGACACTTATATACGATACAGACGCAGACACGGACAGGCTATTATTAGCTCTGGTTTCGAGTACGTCAAGAAATGGAAATATTACGATTTGATGTCTTTTCTGGAGATACCTTTTGAGGATCACTCGTAAGTGAATCTCATATAGCCTTACTTGTTAGAGATTAATATGCTTGGGTTGCGATGTACTATATTTAATTATTATCACAAGGCTGAGTAATTTCAAGTTATAAGCAGTTTGTGTCGTAATTTGACTCATTAAAGATTCACGCCTTGTTGGACTATCGTTCGTATATTTTTGATGGCTTTAGGAATATTTGTAGTTATAAAATTGTTGCTAAATGGCAGTGTAAGTTGAAGAATATTCTCTCTTCATTATTTACTGAAATTGTATTTTGTATTTACCATAACATCACGTTATGGTAAATACCTTACTATAGAGATAATATATTGTAGTTTATAACTTTTAATTTTGTGTAATTCTAGATTTCAGATTTAATTACATAGATTTATAATTTTAACTTACAATACTCTGTTAAATCGTTCAGGTTTGTTGGTGCTGATGTGATGGAGCTGGGATCATCCGCTATCGATGACCTTCTTGCCTCTGATAGCTTCAATGAGAGCGGCAGTCCATCACACCTCGACGACACCATCCCCTCTCCCCCTTCCCAGCAATCTATTTTACGTCACGACGAAATCAATCGACTTTACGATGTAAAACCTTCGTTAAAAAAAAGAAAAAGAAGAGATACGTCATCCGAGGTTGATGCAGAAATACTGAGTTATTTACGATGGAAGAGACTGGAAGGAAGACAAGATGAAGCTGATGCCATGGTGGCGAGTTATGCTCCTTGTTTGAGAAGGTTGAATAAGAGAGCAAGGATGGTAGCGGACTTGAGAATCAAAGAGATTCTTTTTGAGGCCGAATTTTCAGAGCAGTATTCACCGCATTAGTGAAACTGAATTATAAATTATTTCTTTTCACATTCTATGATACAGTTCTCAGAGTAATTATTGGAATATTTAGAAATAGGTCCGTTTATAAAAGTTAGGCGATTATTGGGTGGCTGAGATATTAAAAAAAAAAAAAATATCTGCATAGAATATTGTCTAAAAATTAATTTACATTTTTGTTTAAAAATGTAAATTAAAGTTTGTTGTAAAAGGGATTACTGGGTTGCTGGGCCATTGGAGAAAATTTCTGTATAAATTTTAGCTAAAAATTAATTTGTAATTATTTTTGTTGTTAAAATGTTACTTGTTAAGTTAAACAGATTAATTCTTTGGGGATAGTGATTTTGCGGTATATAATTGATAGTATTATCTTTTTGACACAATTCTATTGAATTTTGTCTTGCAAAGATTATTTTCGATGTAGTCAGTATGTTACACTTTAAGTTACTTTTAATTAGTTATGTAAGTTATTTGTTCATTTGTTGAATTTAGTCATGATCATTTTGTTATGTATATTTCCTTGCATTAAATAAATAGTCATCTGAATCTATATACGTACCAGCCCATATAAGCCTTTATAATTGTATTTCCGAGTTGGACATGTTTTTATCACTGATCATTCTATGATTCTTATGTGGAATCCACTTTGAATTTATATTTGATTACACTCAATATAAAATATCTTAGTGCAACATATTTTAAATTCTTACAATAATTTTATAAAATAAAATTGATTTATATTATTAAAAAATAATATACAATAATAACCTTAGGGTTAGATAACTTTCATTGTAGAGAATAAATAGTATTTAGATACTTGGTTTTAACTTATAGTTAATAAATAAATGCGTATAGATTTTACTAAAAATAAAGATAAAATATTATGTATAGTTAATACTTGAAAACCTTTTATAGAATGCAAGTTTAGTAATATAACCCCCCTCCCCCCTCATGTTAATGTAATAATTTTTTTGGTGTCGAATAGTTATATTTAGAGATCAAATACATGCACTCGGAGACCAAAATTGAGCGATAACCTAAAAAACGGAAATCACTGAAGTTTTTAGCTGCAAAAATCTCCCACTAATAAGTCATCCCCTGAGGGAGTCAATTCCTGGTCATAATATATGGCATTGAGTCTGATTGAATATTTATATTTACCTTGTTATAACCACTGATCTCTATATAGTATGACTGGATAGCTAATAGCCTATTATAAACGCGCAAGAAAGTGGCCCCAGCAGGC
>JAQIXG010001432.1:0-22214 GCA_034700105.1 Oconnorella tubifera
GTTAGTAAATTACATTGTTAGTAAATTACATTGTTAGTAAATTACATTGTTAGTAAATTACATTGTTAGTAAATTACATTGTTAGTAAATTACGTTGTTACTTACATTCAGTTTGTGTTAGTAAATATTGCATTGCTTGTTCTTAAACTAGAGAAAGACAGAGACACCTTCAACTCCAGCAAACAGACAAAGACAAGGCAAGGATACTTTGAGACTTGACTCAGTCATTGAAAACCCACGAACTTACAGTGATATTAAACCCAGAGGTATCTAGGATATAACTTATGTAAAAAATGCTAACTGTACAGTATATAATAATTAGTATATACATTGTACAATCAGTATATCTATGTGACCCAGTAATTATCAATATTTGAGAGTATTACAAAATGTGAGTTTGAGATCTATATATTCCAAGTTTAATGCAGTTGACAGTGCATCTAATAAAATTAAATCTGCTGTTAATTAAATAGCTCTATTAATATATTCATAGTGTACACTGATGAACTTAGTTTTTTGTGTGCAGTTATGAATATTTAATATCCGCAACTACTGTATATATATTCTGTGAATTAGAAGTTCTTCCATATCAAGTATGCAAAATATATGTTGTTATTTTTCTGCAGTAAGAAGAGCATCTCGTGATGTTAGAGAGTTATTTGAAAATGCTCCTGTTTCCAATAATAGACTGAACAAACAACCTGGTTGTAAGTTATTATATGTTTTATTATGTACATTCAGTTTTAAATCTTCTTATTAATAAAGATATTCTCTAAATTAGTTTGTAATTTAATATTTCATTCTTTTATATCTGCTTTTCAAGGTAAAATGCTTGGTTTCATCATTATTGTATTCAAGTCACTATATTTTACACGCATACACTTGATCTTTTAACGACAGCATTGTAGTTTTAATTGTTTTTTTATCACAGATGACATTTTGCCAATAGAAGAAAATGACAGCAGATATCATGATTCTCCATCGCCTCTTGCTCTTAGATCTGTCACCACATTCATTGGTCTGTCTAACCCGAAATCTGCTAATTCAGCTCTTTTTGATTTTAACTTAATTGTATCATTTTTATTATAAGCGCGCCCAGTTTTATTATGGAAAATGTGAATTTAAGGTGAATACAATTAAAAATTCGGTTTATTATTATTATTAATGTCTAATTTTAGGTATGCCAGGCAGTCCTGACAGCAGACGATACGATGCTGATAGTTTATTGGGTGAAGATTTGAACAAATCAAGAATAAACAGCGCATCACGCAGTAGAAGACGTCAAAGAACAATGTCTCCATCTGTATATAACAGTTTTATTTAAAATAACAAGAAATCATTATTGAAACAGTGTAAATAGCAGTGTTAAAAATAACTGCAGAAGACATCGTATTGCCTTTGTTTGCGTGACAGAAAACAAATGTTTGAGATCGTACATCAAAAATTGTTACTGTTTAAAACATCATTATTAATTTTATGTTGTTAAATTTTTAATTAATCATTTACTTGGCGCAGACTATTTTAAATAATCTGGCTTTTTATTGTTATTCTATGTCATTATTTTGCAAAAAAATTTTTTACCACAGATTGGTTCAGTGGCAAGTTTGAATACGAGTGAGATCAGATTGAAGAATGACGAGAGATTGAGAAAACTTAAATCTGTGGCAGGAGATGATATATCAACTGATGAACCAGAGGAAATACTCGATAGATTTATGAACAAGCAGAAGCACAATCGGTAAATTACCGTATATATTTTTAAATTAATTAGTAATTAATTTAAAAATAATATATTAGTTACTGTTTAATTAATAATTATGGCTATTACACTCTAACAAATCTAGAAAACATCTAGTTTCAAGTTACTTAATTATTTTATTTCTGTATATTTTTCAGCCCTCCCTCCACCACCACTACCTTATACGATGACACATGGATGAGGCCCGGATCAGGCCGCTAGCCTGCATCTAGCCAATCAAAAGAGCCAATCAGGGAGAGTTTATCTTTAGCCATTCACAAATTGTGGCTTTTAACAACCAAATGGCAAGAGACTACGTCACTTGTGGTGTGATTTACCGTATTGCATTTATGTAGTTGCATTTATTACTTTGTCTTAGAGATGTTCTTGTTAGAATAAGAATTTATAGAGCAATCATTCAATCCTGCCAATAAAGTTAATACGCTGTTAATACTTGAAGATATTGTGTTACACTGTTTTTAAATGTTTGCCTAGATTATGATTATAGTTACAACGAATGATTTTTGGACAAAATTCGGTGACAAATTTGATGCTAGTTGATTTATAAAAGGGGAACTGACAAACTATGTTTATAAATTTAATGTATATTACTTTAAACTCGTCATACATTACCCGAGCTCGGGTATTTTGGCTGTGCGGTCAGTGAAAAGATAATATTTTATTCACACTAATTTATGTTGTTTTTTGATTTTATTTTGTCATTTTTGTGCCTAGTCATTATAATTAACATTCGCTAAATATCTGTGGGTAGAATTTTGTTACAATTTTGCAATCAAGCGGATGAACTAGGTTTTATTTACTTAAAAGCATACGATCTACTTTAATTAGAAATTGTGCGTTTGAGATAAAATCGTCTGTATATAAATGATCATTATTATTTGTTGTTATTTGAGAACATCTGTCTAGTCTATTTTATATCTTATTATTACCGGTGTATTACCAGTTGCATGATTAGTTATCTTCAAATTCTATAATTCTATTTAAATATTATAACTTTTAAATTATAGTCCAACTGCTAGTTTATAGATAAGGCATTGTCTAGTCATTAACAGTTATTATATTTTAATGGTTTTAGATATTACACTTATTGTACCTAGACACTATTAAAAGAACACATTTGGATGCAAAATATCAATGTAAATTCATTTCATTTTATTGAATATATAGGCCTGGGTCTAAATATTAGGTATTATATTTATGCATTGTATTGTTACATTTTAATGCAAAGCTCAAATTTATTTAAGATATCGAAATCCGATAATATCCTAATTAAAATAGTAGGCTTTATTAATTAAAACCTAAATTTACTGATAAAAGAACCTTAGCATCACGGAATAAAAATTCGCTTACATTAATGAAATTATCGAGGAGGATCTTGTATCCCTTCACCATTTCATTTATGAATACAAAAAAGCCGATTTCTTGCAGGGGTACCCCTTGGCTCTATTTTATTTACGCAATAAGTTAAAAAAAATTCAGATAAAAGTAAAATGGTTGTTTTGTCGTGTTGTTAAAGAGACGGTGAAATTTTTATCATTTTTTAAATTTTAATAAAAATATATAAATTTAGGAAATCGAAACTGAAAATAGGAAATCTAATAATTAATAGAATAATTATAGGACGTGGCATTAAGAAATAGAAATATCTTTATTTATATTAAGAAGTGATTGTAATTTTAAGAAGTGATTTGGGACTAATTATAATCGATTGCAACATTAACTGGTAAGTTTAGACTTTTTCAGATGATTTTTAAATTTAAAATGAATAAATATTTTGCAAATAGCTGAACATTTATGATGCTTTGCAATCAGCAGGGTGTGAAACTTTATGATTTTCGATTTAAAAATCAACGCTTTATGTTTGATTTGTATTATGTTTTAATAAGTTTCAAATTTAATATAAAATTTATAAGCTCTTTTAGCAAGTATGCGTTATTAGATAATAAAATGTTCTACATTATCTAAAATTTGATGTAACTACATTATAGGTATCACTATCGTAATGACTGATTCCAGCAAAGATACCAGCACATCGCCGCATGATATTGAAGTTAATTTAAAGAAACTACTTTGTATCAGCGAATTATCTCCCCCGCTTGCTGCACTTGTGGATCAACCTCGTAAATCAACCGCATCTTCCTCCATTTCAACTCTTAGTGATTCCACTCCAAATATTCTCACCAGTGAATCGTCTCGTCAAACTGATTCCGTCTCTTCTCTTGATAGCTCTTCATCTCATGATATTATCTTTGAAAGCAACGAACAGAAATCATCAGACACTAAAATTAAACGCGATAATGTAATAAAACAAAGAAAAAAGAAAGTGAATTCTGAGAAGAAAGTTGACGCATATGAAGTAGATTCAAGCAACAGTTCATCAAATTCGCGTGGCGTTGTATCAACATCATCTGTAGACTTTAATTCTATAGCGTCATCTAGTGAAATCAATGAGCAATCGGTAAAAAATACAGATACTGAGAGTGATATTACGATTCATCAGGAATCGGTTGTACTCGAAGGGGCAAGACCGAAAGTTAACTCGAGAAATATTCAAGAAGTTAATCAGATATCGCAGAGTTTGGAAATGCCATTAAATCGAGGTGGGATACCTGATTGGTTTGAATCTGAGGCCAGTTTGCAAAGGGAAACTATAGGAAAACAAACCAGGGATATTGGTTTAAGATCGGATAAAGGATTTGAAAGAACTGAGAACAAGAAGGATAAAGGGGTAGAGAGAAGGGGTAGCGCGGGGTTGGTTGGGGTTGGGAAAGTGGTGGCAGGGTCTAAGGATGGTTTGAAAAAATTAGGTTAATTTTTTGCCAAATAAAAGTTAATTTTCATTAAGTTACAATGACGTGAAGATATTTTGTTTCAAATAAGTGATTTGAATGAATTTTTTGAATTTTAATTAGAAACTAGAAATATTGAGTATAACATTTGTAATTTGATAGATTAATATTGATTTTACAAGTAGTGAATTTTTTGTTTAATAAATGAAATGTTAATAAATACTAAATATCAATAGACTTGATGATTATATATGTTGGGTATTTTGTACATAAAGGTGATGCAAATCCTGCTAGTGCAAGTAATTTAAAGCAATTAACTGATGAAGACAGAATGATTACGGAATTTGAGGCTTCAGAAATATATCTATTGAAGAAGGTAGGCTGACTGATGCGTTATTAATATTATAATGAAAATTAACTGAAAAGCATAAAAATCTTACAATCAAAGAATATATTTCTTACAGAAAATGAATGTCATATCATTATAGATAGTTGATAATTGTACATTATGGATGTTAAATATTAATTTAATTTCAAGACAATTTATTCATAATGTACTTATCATTGATTAAAAAGATCTTTAAAAGATCATGTGTATCTATTTTTGTATTACTACTTTATTGTATTACTACTACTTTGTATTACTACTACTGTTTAAATTGTATACTTTTTCATATATTTTCATCGATGAAAATTGATATTAATAAATTTACTTTTTAACATCAAGCTAGTCTATATCATTCTTATTGAGCTAGAATATCACTCTGTCATTTCCCAAATAACTTTTAATTAAGACTAATTTATTAATGTAATTTTAAATTTACTGTCATAATCTAATATGAAAATTTACATCATAATCCTTTATGAAATAAATTGATATAACTTTTTATAGAAAACACAGAACGCTAAGTTTTTCTGTCGTCTTTGTGAGTTTCGCTGTGGGTCGCCTGAGGATGTTTACAAACATATGAAGGACAAGAGACATCAGAGATTGAAAATGGTACGGTCATTATTGAGCATAAAAATGATAGTCAGAATTGTGTTGATTTTATTTTAGAACATACTTCACGATGTATTCAATTTATTAAATTTATTTAATTCAGATTAATTAGACTGGAATAGAAATTCTGCCACTTGAATTTTATCTTTAAATAATCTAAACTTCCAACTTTTCAATACTGAATAACATTAATGTTGTATCTTCATTATATATACTACAAAGTTGCAGCTGTTGAATTACCTTTTTGCTAAAGGGTGAAGAACACCGGCTAAATATTGCGAATTATATGAGACTTGAACCTGGAACGTTTTTGATAAATCTCAAAAAGGTAAAATTGTTAATTAAGATCTTTTTGATAATTAATTTGATGTGTAGAAGAAAGATGAAAGCAGTCGTTTGCACAGTCTTCCTCCCCCGTCCAACCTCCAAGTAGATCTAGTCAATGACTGTATCATGCATCTCTACTCAGTTCTTAAACTAAACCAACAAGAGATTGATTTCAGACAAACTGTGCTTGAAATACTGCGTAATATTGTGACTACTGCGTCTAGCTGTAAGTTGTAATATTATTTTTATAGACTATTGTAGTGAAAAAACATTTTTTGTTAACCGTTGAGTTATTAAAATAGTGGTCACCCTCATGGCATTAGTAATTAAATTTCTGATTAATTAATTTATGTTTGTTTGCTTTAATTTGTCAAATTAGTTAATTTGTGATTTGTTAATTAGTTAATTTCTGATTAACTTGCTTATTGCCGAGTTCATTAATTCGAAAGTTAATTAATTGACTCGTTATTGCTTATTGACATTATTGTTTGCGCGTAGTACTGTAATAAAATTATCAGTTTGTTATTTGTGTTGGCATCTGTTTAATATATATTAATTCTTTTTAGTATTTTCAATCATTCTGATTTTAAATACGTATTACTAATTTCATCAAACTCTCTTTCATACGTTTGAATAGCTTCCAGTATTACAATGTACGGCTCAACAGTTAGCGGATTTAATTCTCTCAACTGTGATCTTAATCTAAATCTGAGCTCAAACAATCCGCCCCAAGTGTTACGTGATTTGTACTCGTCGCTGTCTGCCATGAATTTTGAATCGACGGACTGTAAGTTTTTTACCGCATTTGGCATTTAAAAGGTTGACTGCAACTTTAAGGAATACAAAACGAACGTGCAATAATTAGATATTGCAAGATCTTATTGATGGAAATATTGCATGGCGTGTGTTCTGTTAAATATCAGATTTCTTCTTTCAGGTGGCGTTAAGTTGATTGTAATATTTTGATATTTGATAATTGATTTTTAAAGGATGTCATTTAAGAAATAGTTCATTGAATGTTTTATTATCAATAAATCAATCAGGATAGGATAGATACAGTAAAAAAGCATTTAATAAAGTATCATTACTGGCTTAACGCAATATAAATGAAGTATTGTAAAGTCATATTGTTAAACTTATTTATTCATATTAATTATTAATTTAATGTAAATATGAACACTTATTTATATATTCGGGGATTATTTTATTTCTTTTTAAAACATTAATTTGATGCACTATTTTTGGCCAAATAGATAAATTTAAATTTTGAAAATTGAAATTCTTCAGGTATATTCCGATCAGTTCTTAGTGACTTCTCCTCTAAGATGCCCTGCATGCATTTACGAGTTGGTCCAGAGAATGATTCATTGGAGGTAGAGATTATGATTGATAATGAATCATCTGTTGAGACGTCTCGTCTACTTAAAGTTTATGGAGAGATTGATGATCGTGTGAAACCACTGGCAGTTGCTTTCAGACATTGGGCTAAGGTATGAATCTTGCTACCTTGACAAAATGGCTCCGAATGCATTAACACGATAAAATGGCCCCGAATACATTAACCCGACAAAACGGCCTCGAATACATTAAGCCGACAAAACGGCTCCGATTATATTAACCCGACAAAATGGCCCCGAATACATTAACCTGATAAAACGGCCCCGAATACATTAATCCGACAAAACGGTCTCGAATTCATTGACCCGACAAAACAGCCCCATCAATTCATTTAATAATCCTAATCTTCACTAAGCCTAAATTTAAACGTAACCTTAGCACTAACCCTAACTTTAATCCTAACCTTAATTCGAATTCTAACCATAATCCTAACAGTAAGATTTAACAGTCGGAGCCGTTTTGACAGGGTCACTATAGATCTTATTCTAAGGCATAAATATAATGTCTTATTATACGTAGGGTTAGAGATAATGTTTGAAATGTTGACTCGTCATTTGAAGGTCTTAATTTTGAATCTTGCACATTGACTTATTCATGATTTGAAATCTTTTAATTTTAGACTATTGATTATTTTTGATTGATATATTTGTTATACTTTCTATGAATTTGCGATAGATTATACGTTATATAACGTGAAAGAATTTATATTTATTCTGATATTGAAGTTTGGACTTTTCTATGATGCAGATAATTAAAAAGTATATTTTTATCGTATTTTAGACTTATGTTAGATTTTGTCTGTTTAGATATGCAATATAGACAAACAGTCGGAGGGTACTTTGCCTGCTTATGTTTACGGTCTCTTGACGGTGTACTATCTGCAGAAATGCAACCTTCCAGTTCTACCCGTTCTACATGAAGTAAGTGTAAAATAGTTTTGATTTATATTAAATCAATTTTTTTATATTTATACTTTTTTTTCATTATCATTGTGTTGTGTTTACGATTGCGTTTTTGACTGCACTCCATTGTCAAACCTACATTTGTTAAGCAAAGGAAATATCGTATTTATTTCAAATATTGTTAATTCATAACTAGTTTATATATATTCATAACAATGTTATTTTGTTATAATTATTGTTATCATTTTCTATTATTAAGAAATATCAGAGTATTATTTCCATCAATAATAATTTTTAACTGTAATTTAAATTTAAATTGTTTTTAAATGGTATTTAAATTGTGTTTAAATTTTAATTGTAAATAATTTAACAGATGGCTTCAACGATTAGACCTAGAGGGAATTCAGATGCGAATGATGAGAATTTCTACTTGGATGATCTAGAAACAATTGTACGTTTAAACTGGCTAAGTCTTCCTTTTTTATTTTTGCTTCCTTCATTTTTGCTTTCTTATTCAGGAGAAAAAAGACAAACGTTTTATGCATGGATATATTACCATTTTAATGATACTATTTAAACTTATCTTATAAAGGTTTATAAAGGTTTGTATTTTTGTTGGTTTATAATGTTTTATCGTATTATAGGAACTTCTTTTTATTGTGAATATTTAAAGTATATATATTTTACTTTGTGCGTTGTTAAACTTTTACGCAACGTGTATAAGTTTCATTTTGTAGCCTCAATTGCGCTTTTTTTACATAAGTATGGTAATATTTATACTTGAATATTAATATATTTGTTTGTTTATTTTACATTTGAAATTTTTATTTTATATAAATTGTTTAATATTTATATAAAATAATTAATCTTTCTCGTTAATCTTTTGCGCGACATTTTAGCGTGATCGTTGGATGACACTGAATAAAGAGCCAGTTGGTCAACTGTGGATCGACATGCTGCGTTTCTACTACCTAGAGTTTGACATGGACACTTTTGTTGTGTCTATAAGACAAAGTTCTATGATGACTAGATCTGAGAAGAAATGGACAAGCAAGAAACTGGCGATAGAAGGTTTGATGCAAGCAGATTAGTCTATGATTTTAATTTAGTTTTATTGCAGTAAGTTGGTATTGACATATGGTTAACTTAAAAACATATACAGCTTTAATTATATAATTCATTGTACCTCTAAATATAAAAATTAAATATAACTATAAATACACAAATAAGTATGTAAATTAATTATATTATTAAGTATATAAATTAATATACCTCTAAGTATATAAATTAAAAATACCTCTAATTGTGTAAATAAAATAGACTTCTAAGTACATTAATTAAATACACCTTTAGGTTCATAAATACAGCTCTAAATACATTAATAAAATATGTATTTAAAGCAGATGATGCGATTTTAAACTTATAAGTAACAAGTTAAGATATTCAGTTTAATGTCGTTCGTTGAATGAAATGAACGATTCATTGCTGTCGTGTATTTACAGATCCATTCTATCGCAAGCGTAGCGTTGCTCGCTGTCTCAGTCACGCGCAGGTTTATGATTATATAGAGGACAGACTTCACGACGCGTTTCTTTACTTTGCTGCGCCACGGGATGACTTGAGCGACACCGTAGCGAGTCACAGTGGCAATTTTTATCAGTTCAATAAGGCTACACTGGGAGATGAAAAAGTATGTTTTATCTCTATATGTTCAGGCAGTTATCCAAACCGATCTTAAACTTTAAACTGATAAAATGAATATTATTCAAACAATAAAATCTATTTTCTTGCAGTGTAACTTCTCTTGCAGTGTAACTTTTCTTGCAGTTTAACTATTTGCTTGTATTGATGGATAAAGTATTAAATTTATTGAACTTTGTTAACATTTTTGAGAGTTCACTCACTCATCACTTGAACTCTGTATGCTTTTTCAATAACATTAAATTCATCTTTCTCTTATGTGATTGGATCTTATTAAAGATATATTAAATATATATTATTAAATATGAATAAGTATGTTAAATAGGCACAGTTATTGTAAGCTGATAATGTAGTTATTGTAGGCAATAATGCCATTTGATTGATTTATTTTGTGACTATGTCATAGGGGCCATCAGTTATGTGCAGTATCTGCCAGAAAGAGGGCCACACTAAGTTTGCTTGCAGTAATGAGAAGCTGCCACCATTGGCTCCTCTGCCGCCTCTCAGTACCAAGTACCTACGTCTGCTGGATGAAGTACTTGAAGAAATACCGGGTAAGTAGTACTTATGTACTGAATACTGAAAATAGATTGAGAAATAAAGATATTTGGATTTTATCCTAAAACTTTCAAGTTTACAAACTTATATAATAAGGACTCTTTCATTTTACAATAATAACTTACAATTACAATGGTTGTCAATTACAGAATATATTATTATTGTTAATTTTTTGTAATTGATTAATTTACAGTGGTTGATCAATTACAAAAAATGAATGGTAGTAATTTTAAGTATAAGTGTATATAAGTGTTATACTGTATATTATTATTGTTACAGTATATTATTATTGTTTCAGTTTTCAAGATTAACATTATCTCTTAAGACTAGTTTTTACACGTATTTGTTTTTAACTAGTATAATTTATTTCTCGTTTTTTTTTTTACTTGTTTTTTTTATAGCGTTTTATGAGCCGAATCAAGAGGAAGAATGGAGAAGAAAACAAGTTGTTCTTGAGCTGCTCGATGCAATTAGAAGAGATTATCCCGGTAACTCATTTATTAGGATTGTGTAATTAGTCAATCGCTTGTAAACTAGTGCTAGACTCTTCATTGATATCTATATACGTAAGATTCTTTATTTAAATTAATTAGATGTATTATTTGCATAGTTCGAGAAATTATAAAATTGCTATGTCAACTTTTTGAAGCAATTGACAGCATTTAGTAACATTTTTATATTACATTTGTAGTAAGAAAATATTCTTTTTGTTTGCGTTGCATCGCGTAATAAGCATTTAAATGTTGTTGTATTCTAGATGCTAGTCTTTGCTTGTTTGGCTCATCAGTCAATGGCTTTGGTTTTCACAAAAGTGATCTTGATATTTCTTTAACGTTTGATAAGCATCGAACAGCGGAGGTTTTTTCTAAAATGTTTATCATTAAGTTTTATACTATCTTAGAAAGAAACAATGTAATTAAAGAATTAAGCTTCTTACTAAAGGCTGTTGCGAGTTAATAGTGTAACTTAATGAGACTTGAATTTGGAATGTTTGGTTTCGAGTCAAATACTTTGCCACGAGAGGATATGTTACTTAATCACTCACAGTTGATTAATTTTAGGCTGTTAAAATTTTCATTAGCTTTTTAGTATTAAATATATAATTTTAAATCCATTAATGTATTCCAGAAAAGATTATATACATTATGTTATTTGGAGAAATCATTGTATTTGTTTTTACAATGAGAATTCCATCATGTCATTAAATTTTGGGGATTGAAAATATTCTATTCTCAACAAAGTTGATTTTTATTTGCAGAATTTAAACTGCATTCAAGTTATCGAGAAGCTCGCAAAACTACTGAAAGCTCATAAAGGCTTATACGATATTATACCGATCACAACGGCAAAAGTTCCCATCGTTAAGTTCAAGCATAGAGCGGCCAGGCTAGAGGGAGACATCAGTCTTTATAATACACTAGTGAGACTTTTATTTCTGTAGTCTTGTTGATTTTATACTAATTTTTGCTAATGTTGTTTTTTCAATCTGGTTTATCTTTCGTTAAAATTATAGTTCAGTGTTATCATATGCTGGAAAAATTGTTTAAAATTGCATTTTACTGTTGAATTCATATTGTTTGTATTGTTGTTGTTTGCATCAGGCACAACACAATACTCGCATGTTATTGACTTACGCAAAGATAGATCGAAGAGTTCACATTCTTGGCTATGTTATCAAAGTCTTTGCAAAGGTGTGAATTTATTTCATTAGCAACAGGAATCACTGATTTTATTACGGGTTATTTGTTACTAGTGGCTATATCCATCTTATGATGAATTTCAAGCAGAAGTTTATGCTTTATGAAGTCTTTAGAGTCTAATTAGAGAGGGTGGAAGCCCAGTGGGTCCCACCCCCCATAACTTAATAATTACATTATTATTACAATTTTTTATTAATTTATATATTATTAATATATTATTAAAAACAATAATTACTTTATTGTGTAGACAAATGTTTAAAATTGAATTTTATAACTGCATTTATATCGTTCCTACTGGTATAGAATACTACTTAAGTACAATTCATTTACTAAGTATACTGTTAAAGGTCAATACTTGTTAAACTTGCCTAGTTATGAAAGAGTAATTTTTTCCACGTTTAGGCTTGTGACATTGGTGATGCCTCGCGTGGTAGTCTTTCATCCTACGCGTATATATTGATGATGATTTACTATCTACAAAGAACCAACCCACCGGTTATACCAGTTCTCCAGCAGGTCTGGTGCCTGGATTATGTATACTATGATTATTACTGATTTCAGTATTTAGAAAACTTGGCTTCTAATTTTTTAGTCCGTTACTTTGATTACGGCTGATTCCAATAAATGTGATTAGTTTGGCTTCTAATATTATCAGGAACTCACGAGATATTTATTTTAAATGTTTAAATTGTTTACGTTTGAGCTGATTCTAATAATATTTATCTAAATTTTGTATTTGTAATTACTTGCATTTATATGTTACAGCGCTTATTCGTGATAAAAATTTTTGATGCTTCTTAAACGCAACTGTTGTAATACATATATTGGAGAAAGATTGTTCAGTTGAATTATTGTATTTATTTGCAAGTGTTACTTATAATATTTAGTTACACAAAGATGGCAAGAAACCGGAAGTTATAGTAGATGGATGGAATGCCTGGTTTTATGAAGATCTTAGCAACTTGGTTGGTTAGATTTTATTTTACCACGGAATATTTAATAAATGAACTGTTTTGTAATAGTGTCTTTATTTGGTGAATTTTTTAAAGTTTTAAGTCAATTGTGACACTTTATAGAACTATTTAATATTTATTGATTGAAGTCTTATGTAGTATATATAAATTGGGCTTTATTGTTAAATAAAAATTTATAATAAATTTGCATTGAGGAATTTATATTAATATTAAAAAAATATCCGCATTGTATTCCATCTTTATTTTTAAACAGCATTGTATTAATACTTTTTTAGTAGTATTAATTCAAAGCAAATTAAATTGAGTATTAATACTCGTTTTTTGATAGTTTTGCTTAGTTGAGAGTTAATTTAGAACTACGATTGTGTTTACAGAAAAAAGTCTGGCCCAGTCAATTTCTGAATCGTTCATCCGTCGCTGAGCTTTGGATTGGGCTGTTAAGATTCTACACAGAACAGTTCAACGTTAAAGACACCGTTATTAGTATCAAATGTATCGAAAACGTTACAAAGTTTGATAAGATGTGGACTAGAAGTAGAGGATTTACCATTGAGGATCCTTTCAATCTGGATCATAACCTAGGAATGGCTTTATCTAGAAATAGTAAGCAAGAATAGAAATTGTATCAATTTTTCAATATGCTTTTGTAAGAAAAATTATGTAATTTGGTGTGTTAAGTTGATTATTTGGTTTCTTCACACGCAGTTCTTCTCATGTCATTAAATAAATTTTTTTGTGACATTAAAAAACAATTAAAAAACATTAAAAAACAAACCATTGAGTGTAACTGATAACAACAATAGATTTTGTGACTGGGAGATCTAAAATTGGCTTGAAAGTCTTATTTTATAACAAAAAATAGTTGCTATAAAGTTTGATTTTTTATATGCCATAAATTTATTTTCAGAAACATTCACAGAATTAATATACAAAAACAGTTTCGGCGGTAGTTCAATAAAAGCTTAGAGAAATTTTGCTGATTATATTATACAGCTCATGTTTTTAGTGAGACTAAGCTAAAACTATCTGATATAGGCATTATAGTTATAAGAGCATTTTTCCAATTTTCTTTCCTTGTTTCAATGCCTTTTTCAATCCAGTCTGAATTCAATCCTGTTTCAGATTAAAGATGACACAAGATCATGATTTATATAATATCTTGATTATTATTGCTTTCAGTGAACACTTACATAACGAAGGTTTTCCGAAATGCTCGAAATATTTTCGGCACATCAATATCTCAAATACCTAAAGGATATCGCTTCATTGCCGTGAGATTTCATTTTATCGACTTTTCATATTGCTTTATTGGTATTATTCTATTTAAAAGATTATATTATTATGAATATTTTGCACTTTTTTTTAATTTTAGATTAATGCAGCCTCATGTGAATTTACGAGTAATTTTTATATAAAATACAATTGAGTTCCGAGAGTGTTATCGAAATTACAGATATCTAATTAAATACTATTCCTTTTATATTTCATTGATTAAAATATTAAAATTATAATTTTAGAATCAAAATGGATATGAGATAGTGGACTATTTTTTGTGTATATTTGCATATTTCAGGACTACTTTTTTGATGTAATGATACTGACTGATGGCGCTAATCCACCGAATGACCGCGGATGTAAACGTTGCGGGAAAATAGGTCACTTTGTAAACGAGTGTCCTTTGAACAAGTGAGCTGCTTTTATATTTTTCAAATAATTCAAGTAATAAGTCGATAAAATATGGAAGTCGTATGAGAATTAAATTCAAGATTTATTGTTTGCAGTTTAGTGTTGTGATCATTTGTTTACAAGTGATCATAAACTTGTAACTGGTATAGTTACAAGTTTAACATGTAACTATAAGTTACAAGTTAAACTTGCAACAATAGTTACAAGTATAACTATAATTACATATAGTTTAACTTACATAATCATATAAGTTTGATTATATGATCTGGTATTGTTTTAGTTTTGGTATGTTTTTTATGATCTTTGTTGTTGTTTTATAGTCGATTTGGTCGAAACAAACCTAAAGTCATAACGACTAAAAGGGATAAACCTAACGAGACAGAAGTTGAAAGAAAGCTTCCATCTACTGATCAACAGAATGCTGTTAAAGGTTCTTATAATATCTATCGTTTTATTTTTTCTTTTATACTAATAGCGGTAATATTTGTTATAATGTTCAATTTCTGTGCTTAATGTATAGAAACTGTGCTGTTGTCACATTATATTAAACAAGGTTTATATACTGCTTATTTTGTATATTAAGGTTTTATATACAGTTTTACATAAGGTTATAATAATATTATTCAAAAGTTGCGAATTTTTGATCATTAGACATATAACTTTATATAACTTTAATTCATATAACTTTAATCATAGATAATAGTTTAAATAATAGTTGATATAACTTTAATTAATCATTTGTTTACATTTTTATAATGGATTGAAAATTCCATTCATAGTATATTAAATTGTCAATTTCGTACGAGAAACCTTGAATTTATTTCTTTTTAGAAATATCTCAAAATTCAAACAATGGCAATAAAAATTCGGAAAATTCAACCTTTTTACAGCAGTTGAGACTTCTTGACTCGATCTCAAACACAGCTTTTGCAAACTCAAATAAAGATTTAGTTACAAACAGAAACGAATTAGCAACTAACGTTACGTCTGAATCAAAGATGTTGTCAAATAATAAGAATTGTGCAAGTAATAGTTCTACGAAAAACTTTAATGATTTAACGCAGCAGACGACGAAGCAAGTTGAGAGGCAGAATCAAGTGGAAATAAATTTTCAGAAAATTAAGCAGCAGGAACAGCAGAAGGAAGGTTTGTTGAAGCAGCAGCAGAGGATCGCGGAACAGAGGCAGTTAAAATTGCAGCAGCAAAAGCAGAAATCGCAGCAGAAGGAACAGCAACAGATGCAACAGCAACAGCAGCAACTTAATGCTGAGCAAGTTAAACAACAGCAATTGCTGCAACAATCAGCATTACAGCAGCAGCAAACGCAGCAGCAACAAATACAGCAACGATCGCAGCAACAATTGCATCATGTACAGCAGCGACAAATTCAGCAACAGATGCAATTACAGCAACAACAAAAACAACAGAAACAACAGCAAAAAATGAGTCAACAACAGAAAACGCAACAACAGCAGCTGCAACCTAAACCATTGTTATCCGAGCAAGATCAATCGGTACTGCAGCAGCAATTAGTGCCTGGGAAACTTCAAGTAGATACGCTAGAAGGAAATCAACAAAATGTCCAATTACAGTTGCAAGAGAAGATGAAGCGAGATCAACAGAAACTGGAGAAAGCTGAAACAAAACGGCAAAGAAAGCAACAGAGACGATTGAAAGAACAGGCGTTGAAGCAAAATGCAGAAATAAACAAAACGGAGGTAGATAGCTATGTTTTTTTTACGAATGTAGTGTAATTAATTATTCAGTTCAATAATCGACAGAGTATTTGAGAATAATTTAGCTATAATCAAAACGTTTTCAATTTACACTTAATGTATTGTTTTTGGTATAATAATATCTGTATTTTAATCTTTCAGAATCGACCAAGTACATCAGTTTCTTCATCTGACATGTCACATTTGTCATCTGCTACTGTTGCTGCTTCAGTTGCAAAAACTTCATATAAATATATCCCTCCGGCTTCTAGGAAGCCTTCATTAGCAAATTTTCCACTAAACAAACAAACATCATTTACTGATGCACCCGGATTGCTAGGTGCCTATCCAGATATCAGCCATCAGCAAGTCCACACTGATGGTGTATCGCCTATGTTGTTTTCTGGCAAAAACGTTGCGCCCCTTTCTAGTTCTTTATACCAGAATCAAGCAACAATAATGCCTACAGTTAATTCTCCATTAACAAGTATACCTTCATTGTTGTCCAGTTCTATGTATATGGGTCAGTCATCTACACAGCTTGCCAATTCTCCGCATCCAGTTATGGCCTCATCACAGTCCAATAATTTAATGTATCTTGGACAGACCACAATGCTGCCAACAAGTTCTGTAAACTATAATCAAGCTATGTCACTGCATTATTTGAGCCCCGTTAAAGCAGGCATGCAGTCTTCACATGCTAATATTTTCCAGGAGCAGGTGCTTCATAGTCCAATGCAACCAAATGTATTGGAAAAAGTTGCAGCCGCTGGAGCTGTATCATTTGTAAAAGACGAGAATAAAAATGTTCCAGAATCACATATACATTCAGCGAGTAGAATGGAAAGCCAGTTAGCTAATGATGACGCTGCCAAATTGATGAAAATACAAATTCAAAAACAACAATTGCATTTTAGCTTGGTGCAGTTGCAGCAGAAATTATTGCAACTGAAGGCAGGTATGCAATTTATACAACCTTCACCGGAGCTTATTCAATGGGAATTTGCACTACAGATGCAAACAGAGAATCTGCTTAGGATGATGCATCTTCCTTTATCACAACAGATAGTTCAAATAGAAATACTTTTCGAAGAACAACGGCGATTAGAGCAATTTGCCCAACAATTTATTTTCTCTTCACCTTCATTTCAGTCAAATGGCATAGCAATAAATTCGGCTCTGTACCAGCAGATGATGTTGCGAGCATCAATTGTTAGTCGTGGGCCCATGATTTGGCCAACATCTAGCAATGTTCAAAACGTTTCCGGCATTGGGTTAAGTTCTGCAGTACAACCAGTGGCTCCTCCTGGCTGGTTAGTTAGACCACCTGTTTTGTTGCCTGTTGAGCAGTTAAAGCCTATGGACAATGCTCAGAATGCTGAACAAACTGTCAATGCTGGTCATTCTATAGCTCCTCAAACTGATGCTGTGATGGCACAATCCTTAGTTCAACGTCATGTAAACTTGGCAGAATCAGTTAGTAAACATACCGACTCAAGTCATATTCAATCCTCTTCATATGCAGGATTAGGCACAAATGAATGTGATGGCCTTATGGATCAGCTTCAAATTTGTACACCACGATCAACAGCTTCCACTGTGTCATCAGATCATTGTCCCGTGTTTGAGAGTAAAATGCCGGTTGTTTCATTGTCCAGTACAACTGGCGTTGATTTAGAAAATTGGCTTTTGGGTCATCATAAAGCAACATTGGCAACATTTGGATTTAGTGATCCGAGTGCTGAGCCAAGCCCTCGTTCAGTTGTAAATACACCGGATGATATGAACGCTTAATGGTTTTAAAGTAATTAATAATATTAAAATACAGTCCTGTGTAATCTTAGCTAAATTTGAACAGAGATTATCTTTCTAACCACAATAATAGCAATGCATGGTCTGATGTAATTGCGTGATAGTTAAAGCATCTCTGTTTTGTGAATAGACTGGATTTAGGACATCTTAATATGATGTTAGACTTTGTATATCTGGGATTTCAATACTTAGATAAGCATCATTGCATCGCTATGTTTTATTATTACTTTTATATTCAATTTAACTTGCGCTTTCTAAATCTTATGCTCGGCGATGAATTTATGTATCTTTTTTTATATATCTAGTTGTGGATTTTTAATCTTTTTGTTTGGTCACAGTGTATTGCATAAAATTCTATTATTATCAGTCACTGGTAATTAATACTGGTTCCAATGGTTTATCATTTTAAATTGTTTGTTGTTAATGATGAAAAATTCTTTTATTTATCTATAATGTTAAGATTGTTTTATAATTTTTATCAAGTCACTGAATACACTGCACTGTATCAGATATATCTGATACCTTTTAATGCATGCTTAATTTCTTTCCTTAAAAATATCCGTGTCTTGAGTTGTTGCGTTTTGTTGTGGAACTTTAAAGGATGTAATCTTAACCATATGTTTTATTTTAAAATTATTTTAATTCAGAAGTCTTACTTTTAGTTGGTATAAAGATTTTAAGCATAAATATTTTGCAGGTAAGATTTTTTTGTGGTATAATGTGTATAATGCATTAATTTTGCGTCTAAATTTTTCTTCGAATTTGATTTATTGAAATAAAATCAAGTATTTTATTTGTTTACATGATAGCAACATTGTCAAATCTTAAGTTGCTTGTATACCTGCCTTTAGTTGAAGTAATGTACAAGATCTATCTTGATTTTATTTCAATTTTGAACACTTCTACATTGTTTCTATTTTTTAATGCAAATAATTTATCATTTTGTGAGGTGTAAATTATATATAATACTTAATAGAAATTTGCTGTTTGTATTTAAAATAGTTTTTGTGATATCGTTAGATAAAATATAAGCAGTCTCTTTATTGTTTTCATAACAATAACGTTATTGAAATTGCATTAATTATAATAATTAAATAATTAGACTTAAAAGTTTTGTCTTTTAGTTCGTGCATGCAAGACTTGATGTATGAAATGTTAATATTATTATTGTAATATATTGATAGCAGAGTACAATTTCTAAGCGCTCTTTCTGCTTTGACAGTTTTTCATTTTCTCTACAGATATATAAGTAGAATATAAATCTACATTATTATATGAACACATATGTACGCTTATTGAATTTGCATATTAATGCTTTTAATTTGACGTTTTTAATTATATGCTAAGTTGTTAATGATTTTAATTTATGAAGATTATCAATATATTGATGTGTTGCTCTTATCTGCTTGGATTTTTCGTGTATAATTAAACTATTTAGAAGTATTTCATTTGGGATTTCATATTATAATTTTCATTTCACGTCTCAACATTTACTTTATTGATGAATTTGTATAAGCTGTTAGCATTTTCAGTTGTAGGAATGAAATTTGCACAGAAATAAATTTAGATTTTGACTTACAGTTTAAAATACTTCATTATTGAAATCATAGGCCCAGTAGTCAAACCAGTGAGGGGCGAAGGGGACATGACCCCTGTAGATTTACATATTATTTTCTGTTTATATCACTGGATAAAATTATATCTCAGATCCACCGTGATTGATTCAGAAATTTTTATTGCACAGAAGATCGACATTTGTTACAAATTTATGAAAAAGTTATTTCTGATGATCTTTTAATCATGAGTTTTCTCTCCAAATTTTACAGCATTCTATATTTTATATGCTTATTTCTGATTATATAGGAACGGTAGGCTTATATTTAGCTACTAATTACATCTCGGAGTTCTATGACAAAATAAATAAAAGCAAAATATCATTAATCCTGATAATATGGTCCATTTAAAAGCAGATCGCTGAGTCTGATTAGTTTAAATGCTGAAATTTATTGTATTCAACTCTTTGTTCTTATAACATCAGAGATAATGAGGGTGGAACAAGAACCTATCAGTCGTCCCTTTATTCGACGTGAATTCAACTGACGACTAATAATATTCTGACTTGGTTTCGACTGGCTTTCTTCTTTAATGTTAAACGATGCTTAATAAGATAAGAATTTTGTTACTGAGAGGTAAAGGGGTTTATATTCGTCCCTCACTAGGCCCATTTTAAAAATTTCAAAATGAATACGAAACGACGATTATTTTAATCAGATCAATCTAGATGTAAAAAATAGTTTTTTTTATAAAACTTAATAACATAATCTAAAGCGGTCTGGCAGCAGAATATAGATGATTTAACTCGAAAGTAAAAATACCAATCTTTCAATACATAAAAGTTGTTCAAATTTAAAAGAAAAAAATATCGATACAACATGCTAAGTAAATACGAAACCATGTGTGAAAAACAAACTCTGCTTATATTTAAAAACGATTAAAGACTTACATATAAAAATTCTATAATCATCGAATAATATTAGAGTTAAATAAAATATCGCTTTTACCGAAAATATAAAATAATTACAACAATGACATTAAAGTGATTGCCGGCGCTGAGTAAATCATATAGATATGTCAATTTTGTATAATTGAATTATACAAAATTTAGTGACTACCCAGATCTACTAAAATCTTTCTACCATTATCGTAAACTTGTATCTCGTCTTTCTAAACATTACATTCTTGATGTTTCGTACCTCGCCGTGTTCTGTTCCGTGCAATGACCGATGATACCCGAGATGAATATTCCTGAGGCGTCCTGCAATCACTACTCTGACCGAGTCTCGATCCGTGATCCAGAGAAATGAGCATCCTGGGCCTCAAAGAGTACAGCTGGGCGGACATCGGGACAAGAAATATCGTACGTGGAGGATTTTCATTTCAACAACGTGTTGCTGTGATGATATCGCTCCAATTCGTTGATCTATTAACTTTCTTAATGCTACCGCTGAGACTGTATTACTACGCTTGTGTTTCGCGGGGAGTGTAATTACTAAAGTGTAGTTCTCTTATTTAGTGTCCTTTAAGATGTAGATTAGTTTATTGAAGATCATTCGAATGTAATGGACTGTGCGAACAACATTAGAAAGAATTGTGCTCATTAAAACAACGTGTGTTGGAGAGATGATTTACAAAGCGCAATTTAAACATTTTATTGTCTTGTTCAATAGTGGATTGAGTCTAATTGAAAATACAGGGAGAGTGTTTCCTACGAAGCCAGTCTGATTAAATATACAATTTAGAAAGATAATAAGCCTATGTGGTGACATTTTTGGCAGATTCAACTTAACTGTATTATTAAACTATTTAATTAATTCAGATTTCAAGTGTTATTTTTTCAAATTTGATGAAGAGCTTTCAGTAAGTTGCAACTAGGCCTACTGTATAATATGCCAATCGTGTAGCTTCGTTAAGAACAGTGGCGTATGCCTAAATCTCTGACCACAGGTCCCATAGCAAGTTTTTGTTCGCGGATCCATAAAATTATTGCCAATTAATGACTTAAAAAGTTAAAAATAAATGTCTTTCAGAACTTTTCTTCCCAGAAACTCCAGAAAATCTCAGTTTTGACAGTCATGACCTTTTTTCATCACTCTATTTTTGGCACACTTTCAACATAAACTTAATGACATGTAGGTCTAACTAGTCTCCCTGATAATTGCTCACAATTTTTTTTATTTTGTTTCGGGCATTTTGTTACGAGCTACAGCATTGCTGTAGCTCTACCACGGTAGTTACGCGGGTACGGGTGAAACGCGGGACTGCGGGAATGAATGTGGTGAAAAGCGGGATTGTGTTGCGTTAGTCTTTTTAGGGTTAGGATTATGATTAGGGTT
>JAQIXG010001433.1:0-22193 GCA_034700105.1 Oconnorella tubifera
GCATTGAGCCAGACACCAGAGCTAGGGGCGCGAGATGCCAACAGGCGTGCTGATGTGTATTCATCTACCCCCTGAAGCAGACCTTCCGCCACCACCCCACACACAATCTGATCCCATGCCCTCTGTTTTCCCTTGTCCTCCCCCAGTGGGCTAGTAACTCCTCCCAAACCCTTCCACGCTGTTTCTGCTCTGTTGAATTGTTTTTTTGCTTTAGTTTCTCAATTTCAGTTTTATTTTTTAAGTTAGGTAATCTTTGATTTGTTTAAAATGACGCTTATATTATAATAGTATTTAATATAAAATGTTAATTTGCATTTGATTTATATTTTGCTATTTTGAGTGATTTTTGTGATAAATTTAAAAGTATTTTTAAACAGTTTTTGATTTGGTTTAGCAAATTTTAGATGATTTTATTGTTTGTTGTTGCAATTAATTTGTTGTGTGTACACCTAGTTTTAATTGACAAATGTTTCATTTCAAAAATACTCGCTATTGTTTAGAATGGCTGCAGTGCGCATACAGAGATCAGTGGTTAAATATGCTTAGGATAGACCAAGGCCAAGATAATGGGTATTATTTTCTACATTAAATGCTATATCTTTTTACTGTATTTTCAAATGATTATATTGCTTTTCTCTTTTTGAATAAAAGGTACTTTAAGCTATGTATACATGCTTGCGTTGTTATTTTTGAAAAATTTATTTAATACGCTGAATAAAATCTGATTGTCTAATTTCTTCATATCTGATTCATCACAAGGTGTCACTAAGTAATATTTTTATGCTGATGTGACATTTACTAACGAATAAAAGAGCTCGTTGTCTAAATTTCTGACAATTGCAAAGCATCACTCTTCCAATTCTATTAATTCTATTTAGTTTATATTTAGTAATAGTAGAATTTTGTGCACATTTTATATTTTTAATTATATTATTTTAAGATATACAATCTTGCAATATCTAATGCAAAATAGTAAGTGTTTAAAAGATTTTTTCAAACGTTATCATGCCTGTATAGTTTGGTTAGTTAGTTTATTTTATTAAACATCAAGAACATCAAATTATTGATGCTATTGTATTGATGTTATTGTAGTCCAGAGACTATTGAGCTAAATGACTTTCATAGATTTTCCATGAGATGTGGGAGAGTGTTAACTAGAGAGAATGCAGTGAGTTGCTACATTTTAGTAAAACAAATCGCTGCTTAATTTAACAAATTTGTCTGTTTCATTATTTGCATTGATTAATTAAGATTATTTTGCAATTGTTTTAATAAATCAAACGCTTTTTTTCATAAATTTAAAGCAGAATTTGAGATAGTTTTAATTTTTTTGATTTCAATAGTTATTTCTTATTAGTGTTTATTTGCTTTTTTTATGTAATGAAATAATATGGTGTGTAGTCTTTTTTTCAGTACATCTGGAGGTGGACTGGATTTAATTTTGGCTTAGACCTCAACATATCGTATAAAAACCGGTACTGATTATTTCTCGTTTAATTTCTCATAAGTTATTTACAGTTTTTTATATTTAAAGTTAGATTTAATTAATTAAATTAGTCTTATTTTATTTGTCTCAGTTTTATTTGTTTTATTTTTCATATAATTATGACTATAGCTTTAAGATAATCTGTCTTTTCAAGCTGTGTATTTTCTTCGAGATTCCTAAAGAAATTGGTTGTGTTTAAAGCAGATAGTTGATTTCTACATTTTCTACAGTTCACAGTAATTGCATTTTTAGTTGACATATTCATTCAATCAACTAGTAAAGAGATCAAACAAATATAAAAAAAACAAAGTTAAAGAGAAGATATAAAAGAGTAAAAAAAGTTAAGATCACATTCATTGATCACATTCATTGATCACATTCATTGATCACATTCATTGATCACATTCATTGATCACATTCATTGATCACATGTTTGCTGTATTATTCTGTATTTTATGCTTTATCGTATTTTGTAATTTTATGTTTAGGATTATTTCATTTAAACGAAACATTTTGAATTGCTTGGGTGCAGTGGGAACTCAACTGAATAGAAGAATCTGTTTCAGGTTTATTTGTCTATCTGTTTGTCTATCTGTCTGTTTGTCTGTCTGTTTGTCTATCTGTTTGTTTGTCTGTCTGCTTGTTTGATAATGTGATTGTTTGTTTATGTGATTGTTTGCGTTAAAGTCACATCAGTACAAGAAAGACTGATATGAAGCATGATATGCGTTTTTTATTATTAATGAGAAAACGAAAATTTTGTTTGTTATTTACATAATGCTTAGTATTTATAGATTGATTTTTATACACTGTATTTATTTTACAGATATTTTTATCCAGTCGAGATAATTGCATCATTGAAATACTATATTTTAACTTTATTGACATAGAATGTCTTATCTAGTTGTTGCCTCTATTGTTTTTTAAAATTTAAATCTTTATTAATAATTGTTCTTATAGTTTAACTTGATTTACTTTAAGTTTTCGTTTAGTAACTGTCTAATATTGAATTAATTTATAATTTGTTTATTAATTAATGAGTTTTGGTTTTAGTACTTTTTATAGTATTTTTTATCAACTCTTTTACTTTAACTTTTGCTGACTTCAAGTAAATGATTTTTATGAACTCTTTGTTTAGTTTAACTGTCTCTTCACTGGATGCAGATGGTAGAGAAACGTACACAGCGACTACCGGAGTCAAATACCTTAGTTTGCAAAAGAATCAGGTTTTAAAGCATTTTTGACAATTTTTTGAATTTTAGTCAATATTTTAGTAGACATCTACTGTGACTCGTTAGTGTGCTGCGTTGTTTTTGCAATTTGAAAGTTAGTTAGGGAATCTAGGTTTAATTGCATAGACAAACAAGGTTGTTAGATTGCTTATATTGAATGAAAAGATTTGTGGTATTAGTTATCTGGGTGATGTGTTTTGTCATATTCAGCAAACTTGTTATTTTTCATATGTTGTCATCATTAATTCATTTTATGTTTAGTCATCTGTTAGCTATTTTCTATCTGTCTCTCTGTCTGTCTGTCCATTCTTCTCTCTATCTCTGCCCTCCTTTTTGCTTTTGTGAAACATTATAATTGCTATTATTAATAATATCTTTTTACGCTGATAAATTTTTACTATTTTTATCTGACAGGAATTTCCCATTCTATCGATTGACCGCTGTGCCACTTTCCCATTGCACGTTAGCTGCAACTTTATGATGAGTTCAATTCTACCAAAGTTACTTGATGGATCAATTAATCGACAATCAAAACCTAATCCAACCGACCATTTAACATCTGACCAATATTTGACATTATTATCACAGAATAGCATTAGATCGTAAATGTGTTTTATATTTAGCAAAGACTGCATCAGTTGAAATATTCAGCAGTAGATTAGAATATTTCATTTATTTTTATTACTATAAGAAAATAAATTAGATTTGGTAGATATTTAGTACTTAGTCAAATTTGTGAGTGGTAAACAATTACATTACAATTACAAAAACAATTATGATTTTGAATTAAATTTGAATGTTAAAGATCATTATATAAGTTATTACTATTATTTGAGTTATAGTAGAAGATGCAATTTTGTATCATTATTAAAAACAACATTGTAATTATGCTTACTAATATTACTCTACACTTTATTACTCTCTACACTACACTAATATAAGTATATTAGTAAAAATAATAATATATTATCAATTCATAGTAATATATAATGTTATTTATATTGCTGTGACAAGATTGTAGTTATGATTGTAATATATTTTGGGACAAGAATATAAATACAAGACGTATTTTTTGTCATTATCATCATTGTTATTAATTTTATTATTATTTTTATTAAGAGCATTATTTCAGTTATATGTTTATTTTGTGACAATATTTATATTTAATTTTGTTAATTTTTTTTTTTCTAGCGGCATTTGTCTGATTTTTTGTCAATATTATGATTTTGCATTGTACACAGCTTTAGTACTGTTTTTTGTTTGTTTACTTCATTTGAATTTCTTTGATATAAGTCAATAAATATATACAATTTAATTATATAAAGTTTGTAATGTTACGCGATATTTTTGACATTTTTTCATATTGCTATGTGAACATCGTAATTATTTTTTGGTGAATTTATTATTTTCTATTAGCTGCATTGTTTTTTTGATGAGTTATATTTGTTATACTTACGTCTGATTATTAACAACAACAGATTCTGTATACTTTTATATTTCCCATAGAAGCTCGTTATTACTGTAATTTGTTATTTAATATTATAAGTCGGATTTGCAAAGATTGATCGCGAGTGAAATTTATGGAACATTATTTATCATGATTAGACGTTAATATTATAGAAATAGTTTAAAAATAAATGAACATCTTACGCGTGAGATTATACTTTGTTTTTTAATTTTTATTAAAGATATATTTTTGCTTTGAATTGATAAAAAGGTGTCTTGGTATTATAGTCAGATTACGTTTTTTTGATTTATCGCACTTATGAAGTGGCCGTTATATGCATTTATAATAATATTATTGTAATAAGATTTATAATAATAAAGTCTTTCTTTTCACGATGCTAAATTAATTTGTGTGTAAAATATTTAGGCTTCAGTAAATCCTTTTTTTATGAATTCGCTAATTTTTTTGAAAAGGTTTTCAAAAAATTTCTGTTGTCTTAATGTTTTAAGACTTCACAATCGCTACAGATAACATTCATTTTCTATATTATAATTCTTATTGATAGAATCTTAAAATTTAAACTATTTGCAATATACGATAAAAGTCTGGAGAATTTTTGCTAGTTTTAATTTATTTATCGAACTAATTAAAAAAATTCCTATATAAAGAAGAAAGTAATACTCTGCTTTTCAAGTTAATTGTATTTAATCAGTGTTCCTGTAAGTTATTTGTTGGTTAAATTTAAAATCTGTATAAAATTATCATCTTATTTTTTAAAGCATTATATACAGTATAACATTATTAAAAGCATTTTCCTTGTTGTTCTTTTACAACAATAATTTTTCTTTTTGAAATAACACTGGACTGAATTTACATATAATGTTCATGATAATCTAAATTTTTATATTTGCTCTAAGTAAAAGCATATATTATATATTGTTGTTAGCTTTTACATAGAAATTAGGTTAAATGACAATCATTTTTCCATTAAATTTTAAATGAAATTAAACATTTTGTTAAATAAATGATCAAACTATGCTATTCTCGATTCGATTCTGAATCAAATTCCAATTTCATCCATTTCTTGCTTTTCATCCGCAGTAGATCTAGATCACACTCAGAATATCATGTCATCAGATCTTAGACTATGCCAGCGAGTTACACTCTCTCCTGGTCTTGCCCCAACTTCTTGCCAATGAAGAATCTCCTCGGAGTTTGACAGCAATTCAGACCCAAGTACTATGTAGCCATAATGATATTCGCTTTCTTCTGTTTCTTTTGAATCTTCTGATTCATTAATCAGTGGAGATTCGATGAAAATAGCCACAGTCAGACTACAGGAGTTCAACTGGTTAAATGGCAGAGAGAAAACAAAGGAGTCTCCATCATATTGAGTGCGATCAAGAATGGGTCTGGGAGTGGTTCGCATAACTTGAAGAACTCTCTCGCCAAGTTTTAGTTGAAACTGTACAGCATGATCTGAAGTGAAAAAATTACTATTAAGATTACATTTTATACAGTGTAAAAATCCTGGTATAAATCAGCAATAGTAAAAAATTCAATATAATATGCATGCTCTATTACCCTTACTTACATTGTAACATATATCAGATGATAAATTTATAAAATCTTGCTACTGATAAAATGTGTCCACAATAGAATTTAATCAAACATAGAATACAAAGAGAACTTAGTCTTAGCAAATAAAAGCATAAACATTGTCAAAATTTTGCTCCAATACAAAGTTTGACATAAAGTATAAAGATAATAACTTAAAGTCTAATTTAATATCTCTAAATCTAAACTAAGCTTCTTAAAAAACGTTCTTTTGGATGTACTTCTATTCATAAGTTCTACACAGAAATTCTATTTATGAATAGAAGGCTTACTTTTATTCATAAATTCGAGATGTTGAAGATCTTTTGCTTCGTTGATCGATGCAGTCAAAGTTTCTGACTCTGGATCATGAAGCAGTGAGAGGCTTACTTCTCCTATTGACAATCTCCAGTTGGACTGCCATGAAATGCAACACAATTATTTTATACTTAATAATAAGTTTTTCATTAAGTTAATTGCTTGAGAGAAGGGCAGGCTTTCTGTAATTGTAAATGTTTTTCTTTCACGAAATACTGAACAAGATTCGTTGCTTTGTTTAGCATGAGGATTATAAACTTCCCTGCCTTTTTTAGCATAAAATAAGAATAAAAATAAACAATGATTAAATTTAAATTTTATTCATGATAGATTAGTAATACCAAATGTTCGTCTGACTCCAGATCTCGCCAAATGACTATTCCAGACGCGACGTCATAGCCAGCCAAGGGAAAGATAACATGACCAAGAGAGTGACGTACTCGGCGCAAATCGACGTCATAGACTGACAGACGAACAGTTTTGCTTTTAATAGTTTCTCGACGTTCCTGAAAATAGACAATTATTTGAGAAAATGTCACAAAGAATGCGAGCAATAGACCACAGAACACTTCAAATTGTTATAATTACAAATTTTAATTAATAACAGAGAAAATAATTAGACATTAAGTATCATAACATTGCAATATAGATTAAAATATCAAATGTTGAATGTAAATGTAGTATAAATTGTTAAATATTTTCAATATAAAGTTTGAATGCAGGCCTATAAATTCCAACTTAGATAATTTTTTGCGAAGTCAGCGTTGACATAGAAATATTAAAAAGTGCTTGACTTTCAATTTTTGACTTTATTGTTATTTTCATTACAATGAAATTTTCTAACAATATTATTATTACAGACTATGTGCAAAAAGAAAAAGATAAGTTACTAAAGTTGTTATTTCAATTGTAAAAATGTAATATAGACGAATGTACAAATATTCTGATACTATGCTTACAAGTTTAAAACATTTTCTTTTAATTCAAAGATTTACTTTCGAGATTCATTCACGTCAATTGATCCACAAATTCAAGTTTTCATAAAGTAAATTATTACAAATGCTATTCCGGATTAAATGATATGTTACCTAATATACTTACATTGGAGAAAACAAATGTCTGATCAAAATGGGGAGATAGAGTTTTCTCAACAATTCTTGATTCCTGACGATTTCTTTCATCCGGCAAGAGATAAACTTTTACAAAGGGATCTCTTAGAGTATTGCTTTTATCACGGGCTAAAATTTAAAGTTCGTCAATGCTGCAGTATAATATTATAGCGTACTAACAAAGACTAACAAATCAACTATTACAAAGTATTAAATATTGCTAAAGAACTAAGCCATTTCATTATGCAGTCTACAAGTTACTTTTTATTGTATATGTTTTGTTGATTATTTTTTTGTGGATTCTTTTTGGATTGTATAATAATCAAAGGACTCTTTGCAACAGTAAATTCATATATAAACTTCAAGTATTTATTTTGACTATATTTTTCCTTGTGAATATGAAATCATAAATAACTAAAAAAATGATAATACTAGTACTAGAAATGATTAAAGATTGTAAACTTTTTTGATGGCAAGAACCAATTGGTGAATTGAGACAGAATTCCCCGCGCTCTATAATAAAATTATAAATTCATTATACATTACATATTACACATTACTTACGCTTTAGATATTTAGCCTTGATGACACGTATGAAAAGTTTCTCAGCAACGTCATCATACACAACAGAAAACCAAAGTCGACCGTACTGACAAACTGAGATGTCAGATGTGTCAATGTCGTCTTGATCTGTAACTCTGTCAGAATAATGACTTTAATTTTCACTGAGAAATCACACTTATATTATTTTACAAATTTAATTTAGAAAGAAGTTTTTTATATAGTATCAGTAGTCAATTTATAATTCAATCATTTGCATACTTTGAATGTAAAAATTGTAGGCCTAATATGTTTTCTATTCAGTACTGCATTAGGCATCTGAGTGGCTGGAATGCTGGTCTACTTTATTACGATGCAGTAGAAACATAGATTTATTACATTAAATATAAGTTGGGCATAATTATGTAGTATTCCGTATTCGGCATAGATCGGTTAACTTTTTGATAGATACGGTTAACGCACTCACTTTTCATGCTGTATCAAAAATTCATCATTATTGATTGCGCAAAATGTCAACAGATCAATCAAGAAATACAATTAATACAGCTGTTTTTATGTCGTTTCTTTAGTTTATTAATTCACTTCTTACAGCGCTGTTACCAGTGCAATCGATAGCAATTACGTAGGTTGCTGAAAACGTTCGATAATAATTATTTGCAAGCCGTTTTGGATTTTATACGTGCATGCACTGTTTTTTGCTTACATATCATACTGCTTAATACTCGTCACCAGAAGTTGCAAAATGTAATTAATTAAAACTGTTCATTGTGAACTTGCGAAAGAAAGGTTTGTGATACAGTATTAATAATTGTAGTCAGAAATCAATAGTTTTTAAATTTATTTCTCGCACGCTCGAGGCTATTCAATAGTATTCATACAAAACACAAAATATAATGTCTATTTAAAAAGTAGCTTCAGCACACAACGTCATTATAAGGGATATACTATTTTCTATTTATCTGCAAAACTCCAAATATTTACAAAGATAAATTTATTATTACTATTTTTGATAAATAATTAATATACAACTAAGCGTTTCATTGTGTTTTACCAAAAACAACAGTTCAAATTCATTTCTATTCAACACGACACTAGATAATTATAAAAATTGTAGGCTTAAACCTGTTTTAAATAATAATTATCACTAATAATAAAAGAGTATTTACCCATCACACTGCTCAGCCTTTGGAGCATCAACCAATCCTCCCTTTGCATTCACCTCTAAAGCCATTGAATTGTTAAACTCGGTCTCTGAATTAGCCAGATTGTTTTGGTCATCGGCTACTGAATTACGATCATTCATCGATGAATATGAGGGTAAAAGATTAGCGATGCTGGTCGTTCTCTTTTGCTCATCTCGCGTGATGTCCTCGAGAATAGTGGAAGGATCTTTTTCATTTTGACCCTTTCGACATTTTCTCATTATTATGACGCAGATAAAGCAGATGAAGATAACAATAAGGGCTGTGGCCAATGCGACGAACATTGCCAGTAAAGGTACTGTAAATCAGCACATACATTATTTAATAGGCCTACACTCTATCAATTCTAAGACGAAATGCTTCCTTCCACGTTAACTTTTAATGGTACTTGTATTTATCAGTGAAAAATGTACAAAAATAATTATTAACAATAGTAAAAGCTACCACTACTGGTATTTGTGCAGACTCTTTATCTAGAATTGCTACATCGAATAAGAAAATTCAGTTTTGCCCTTGTAAAACTTTCGATTTCCTTTATCGAAACTCAGAATCGTAATCAAATTTTAATCATTGCGTATTCAGAAATCATGATAAATAGACAAATAACTTCTTGTAATCAATTTTTGGACGAACTTGCAACCATTACAACTATTGCTAACCAACTAAATAATAGAAAGCCATTTTTGAAAAAAATACACTTCTCGTTCACTTTTGTAATAATAAGGATAATTTAAAAAGAAGCCATTATTAAAATTTTGTATGCGGGAGCATTAGGACTATAATAACCCGTGTCAAATTAGCCTAATATTGTCAGTAACATGATATTACAGCCTAATGTATTAACTATAATCTTACTTGTTCACATAAATGAATAAAGACAATAACAATAATAAAAATTATCTCACGATCTACAAGTTTCATAGTTCCGCCTCCCCAAACTTCTTCAAAGTGACTTGTTTCTATGTTTCCTCTGTTCTGAGGATGTGCATCGTTATCCGGCGATGATGCAACCTTTGGATTATCCATTGCAATCAACAGACAACTGAAAAGTTTGTCCTATCACTTTACGGATACAACGTTAATGAAAACATTTTATCACCAAGCACAGCAGATCATTTCTCGTCGTGTAACATAGTGAACAGTCACGAATTGATTTCTTTGATATGATTGTAAGACACGATAGCAAGATGACGAAAGCCAGCATCCACTGCATCTGCGGTTATTGGCTATGTTCTTTTCGCCTGTTACGAAACTAAATAATTTTCATTGATAAAGTTTGATAGGCTTACTGTTTCATTGATAGGCTTACTGAGCTGTTAAATAATATAATATTTGTTGTACTTAATTTAATATAATACTTGTCTTGACTTGTTTTCAATTCTGTATTCTGTATAATACCTTTTACTCATTTTAGGTAAAGAAGATTAAGATTTGTTTAAGCTAAATAAACTGATATGAGATGTTGTTTGATTATTTTTTTATGTTTAGTTCATTGTTACATATCTATATTGATTAGGATGCGTATCGACATTCATTGTATACCGTAGTACCATCTATAACCCTACACCCGCCTCCCCCCCCCCGCCTTTTGTATGAAATGTGTAAAAAATATGTGATAATAGAGTGATAATCTAAAAATGTCATGACTTACTTCTTGCAGTGAAATCTCAACCCCCCCCCCACTTGTGAAATACTATAGTTACGCCACTTGTCATAGTTAGGCTCCACTACGCAGTACTAGTACAATAGGCTTTCAGTAATCAGGAATTTTGGTGGGGGTTGGGGGTGTTTTACTAAAAAATAGCATTTACTAATAAAAATTGATAATGTATTTTAGATTTAGACAACTACGATTCATTATTTATTGATTGTTCTATTCAATTAAATTATATACTATTTTTTATTATATGAAAAAGTTTAAGAGCAAATTAAAGCAAAATTTTGTATTATAATCAATATTATCGGATTCATGATTGTTTTTATTTCTGTACCGATTATTTCGTATCCATAAAATTAACTGAATGTAATGTAGCTAATTTCAATTTTACTTTGGGGGGGAGGTGAGGGGAGGGGAAGGGTGAAATTTCTAATAAAGTCATTGATTGCGAGTAACTTTTAAATTTGTGTAAAATTAAATTTCTTCGTAATATACACTGACATAACATAATCAATGTCACTAAACAAGACATAACTAACGTAACTATATTATAGCATTTTGTTATTATTTACAGCATTTAAATATTACAAATAATGAACTAGAAAGTGTGGTCCAGATAAAAAACTATGAATTTATATCAAGAAAATAAATGTAAAGATTAAAATGATACCCCAGAAATAAACAGGAATATTTTACTGAATAGAAACGCGTGAAACAACTTTTATAAGGCTTCATTTCACAATATAAATTAGATTTAGATCATTATTGAATTTTAAGAGAACGACTGGATAATTAAATTAAAAAGTATAAACAATCTCATTATTTAAAGTCGAGATGTGTTACAATTATGCGAATAATATTATATAAACAGGCCCGTGATAATTCTATAAATTAATGACTATTTAAACCTTGTTGAAGAATAACGAACGGCTTGATAGACACAAGGAATAGGGTTATTCCATTAAAAAAATACAATATAATATATATCATCATGGACAATAAATTTAAAATACTAACTGTATTATTATTATCCTTTTTCTTTCATTTATATATCTTAATACTACTGTAAACCGATGACAAAAACGAATTTTACAATCGAAGCAATAATTTCATTTTAAATGTTGTAAATAATATTTCGTGATAAATCATCGATACATTGAAAATAAATATTAAACAGCAATCAGTTAAATACAATCGATTTACTGCTAAAATATTCAAACAAAATTAAAGTGAAAAAATATTAAAGTGTAGAAGAATTAAATTCAGTGATAAACTGGAATGTGAAAAAGTTTTAATTATCAGATTTATAATCAATTGCCTTGAGTTAAAATTGTATTGATTCCCTGCATAAGAAAATATCAAAAATGAATTGTCAAATAAACAAATTGCACTATGATTCAATAAGTAACTATAATGTTTTAAAAGTTTCAAATATGCATTAAAAGTAGTTTTGAAACTCTAGATAAAATTCTAGTTCAAATAAAATTAATATTTATGTGAAAAGATTTTATTTGCTAATGTTGTATCATATATCAACGCTTTTCCAACTGTCTGAACTTGGCTTCTGAAATATTACAAGCAAACGATTATTATTGTAACAATGCTATACATTTTCACACTTTTAAATGATAAAAAATCTATATGCGTTATATTTAGATAATATATTGTAATCAATTCTAATCACATTTTGATAAAATACCCGTCAAATTTACAATTAGGTAAATCTAGGCATAAACTATAAAACGTGGTACCCAACAAAACGGTTCCGTCAATTCACTGATCCTAACTATAACTAACCCTAACTAAACCCTAACCCTAGCAATAACAATAATCCTAACCTTAACCCAAATCCTAACCCCAACCCTAAGAATTAGTAGTCGGCGTCGATTTGTCAAAGCCATTTTTCCGGGTCAAAAATGTAGAGAAAAAAGTACCGTAATAATGATATTACCGAGTCGCTTAGAGTAAGCATCCAGCTTATAAGCGGCTTGTTCTAGACTTGAAACACTTTCTTCAACTTGGTCTATCATCTCTAAATACGGCTGCAAACTGTTATCTGAACAACATTTATAAAGATATAATAATTTACATGAAAGCGATATATTTAATTATCAAAGCATTTGCAGCAATTTTCATTACATTAGTCGTATTAAAATTTTATACATTATTTCAATAAATTAAAATCACGAGAATGACACTAATAAAAGCAATAAAAAGAAACTATACAGAAATAATATATAGAAACGGAGAAACCACGATTGTAATAAATTTATGAAATTTTAAGAAACTAAGCTTGTAATCAATTTTTGAAATATAAACAGTAAAGTTATTACTGGATATTAAAACGTTTGATACTCTTAATTAATATGACGCAAGATTTAAATGTTTAAAATATTTATAATTACAAATTAAAGTGTTCCCTTATAAATATGAAAAATTAAACACAAATTAAAGTTTATTTTCCATGATTTAATAAAACAGTGGCAAAAAGTACTTATTAACCTAATGCTAGATGGCATGTATAGTTTACCAATTGCAAAATCAACAGCATATATAACTAAAGATAACAATAAAGCTTAGAAATAATAAAGCATTCTATTGACTGACATTTATCATCGAGATTCTTAACAGCAATACTGATGTTAGTTGAGATGTCTTTCATTTCTGCGTATTTACTGATTGTAGCTCGGTTCATTTGTTCAAGTAATCTATACTCTTCAGTGGTTGCTACAACGGTGCAACACTGACAGACATTAAATCTTTTATACAACGGATATCAGTATCTAAATTTATAGCTTAAAAGGACAATAATTATTTCTTAAGTTTTGATATAATACTTGATCAAATATAAAGTATTTTAGAAAATCACTAAATGACGGTAAATAAAATACTAATTAAATTATCACATCTGTCCAAGGACAAATTACATGCCACAGAAATTAATGTGTACAATTAGCAATTAAATTGCATAAAAAATGATATTAACAGACAGATAAAAAATCTTTTACAATAAAGATACTTATTATATTATTATTATTAAAATATCTATATATATTATTCTACCCTATTAAAAGATATATTATTTCTTGTAATAAAAAAGATTTACTTTTAAAAGACTAGTAACTGGTTAAAACGAATAAATTTTATACAATATTCATAACCGATTATGATATTACCGTCAAACTCTCCATGAAGGTATTCGGCGGCTTTAGTAAACATATCGCTACATAACTTGTTCATGTTCGCTATATCAGATCCTGTAGTTGAATCTTTGGCTTCAAGGGCTCCTTCACTGGGCAACTCTACAACATCGTTATAAAAATAAAATGCTGTAAGATTTTTCTTCAGTAAATAAGAAAGAAAACTTGCAGCAATTATTCTACATAGCATGATGCTGGGAATAAGACTATCAAAAATAGCTAAATCAAAAATATTATCAAATCAATATTATATTATACGTATTCAGTTTCATGGTATTATAATTGAATTAAGATAACGAGTGCAACACACCGATTAAAGTGTATGTAATGTATATAAAAGTACTACAATGCAGAACAAGATATAATCGCATAAAATAAACGATACGTGAATAAATAGAGAATTTAATCCGCGATTCCCTCTCATCCGGGGAAGTTTATTTAATTTTTTAACAAGCACTATAACAATTACGGCAATACAAATTACATGACATCGATGATAATTACAAATTAACGTTCAAATAACGTTGAAATGACGAAAAAGACTCCAAGTAAAGCAATTTCTTAAAGTGAATCAAATATCTTACTAGTAATCGTTGACTTTGGAGCCTCAGCCATTTTAACACGGAAAGCGGAATCCGTTTTTTAAATAATTAGCTTATCTATTCTAATTCTACTTCATTACATTTAATTCTAACATTGATCCATATAGACTTAAATTCTAAATGTTACTTTATTAATGAATATCTATATATATATATAGAAAATAATTCCAAGCTCTAACTTATATATCTAAATAATTCAGTTATTTGTTTATATTCATTGAAACTATTTACGTTTGTATTTATTTTTAATAAAGTATAGGGATCATTTCAGATAACAATTAAAGTATTGGAGCTTATTTTTATAAGGAAAATGGTATGTACCTATTGCGGAAATTAGGAGCTCCTTGACACAACACAGCCCCCTAATTAAATCGTTAATGAATTAAATATTCAAAGAGTGAAGTACAAATCTTTAACACAGCGAAATAAAAAATCTCTTTGAACAAACATATTTTCGAATTGCAAGTTTAAATTTTTAACAGCGTAATTATGAAACAGAACGAAAAAAATTTATTTCACCATTAACTTTTTCCAACGATAACTACTAAGCGTAGCTAATAGCAAGTTAGAATACTCCCTACTGCGCTAAAAAAATATTTTGATCCTTCAGTTAAAATTATCTAATTCTAAATATTAACACTGGTTTGAACAATTGCGTTATTGAAAATTATTTGTAGGCCTCTTGTACAAATGAGAACTGATCAAAATTTGTAGGTTTTTAGGCTTAAATTTGATTACGTGTAACATTTTTTGTTCAAAAATGTAATTGCTAGCCAATCATTTGCTACTTTAATGAATATAATCTATGACGACATATTATCTAAAACTTATGTTTAATGAAACAATAAAATATAAAAATCGAAAACAACACTAAATTTTGAAAAAAAACATCAATTAAATCTAAAATATATACAAGACCATAATTCCATAGGCGAATTAATAAAATATATATTAGACTAATACATTTAGATAACAATCATAATCCTAAAGGTTAGACTACTATATATTATATCACGTAGGACTATTTTAAAATTTCACTATGGAAATTATCTATATTAATAACAGGACTCTATAACCGCTGTAAACACAATGTAAAAATCTAATAACAGTATATCGAAAAAGAGTCAGAAATAGAATGCCATCGACGAAATTGTACATGTGCACAACACAAGTTAGGTATATGGTTTGCTATATTATGTGCAAGCTAGTATAGATTAACGACATTTTGTTTCAGATCTACAGACTACACCTAGTGTTGTACGCAGACCTCAGCTAACATGATTCCGACACCTCCGCCTCTACCTCCTGATGTAAGTATGTGCTCCGTATGAACAAAAACATTTCAAATATAAAATATATGCACAGGACTCGTCTCATATAGGCTTAAATATTAAATCAACAAATACAAACTATACTTGTTTCGTAATATACTTATAGTAGGCTGCAAATGCTAGATAGCTTTATAAGCGTTAAAATAAGAAAGTATAGGCCTTATATGTGTTTTTTTGTTTGATATCAATCTGCTATAATTATTCTCACATAAACGTTTAGGGGCACTGGTCATGGCCACAGAATCCGTCCGTCACTTCAGGCCCGCCCGGTGTCTTAAGCAACGCCTCGGCGAGACTTGGATCTCATGGAAACGATTTCTCCTCCAACTGGCCGCCATTGCCTCCAGTCGGCTCAACTGCCGCGACCGTCGGAGCGCCTTCAGCTGTTACTCCATCTACTGAATCAGCTGCCAACTCAGCTGCTCCAGTAGCTATGCTGGTTATTGCCCCTCCAACTCCTGCATCTACAGCTGCACTATCAACTGAAAAATCGAAGACTTCCTCTTCAAAACCTGTCGTTATCCCAGTGACACTGAAATCAACGCCTTCAACAAAATCCCCCTCCCCGAATCCATCGCCCGCTGTATCAGCTTCACCATCGCCCGTTGCTTCACCCGCAGGCTCGGCCGTTCCGTTACCGGCTGCATCGACTACTCCGGGTTCAGGCAGTGATGTTGTCAGCAAGAAATCCAGCAAGATAGATAAACCGAAATCAGAACCGACTGCTAGTTTGTACGTTGAACCGCCAAAGTCAAGTAAGTCTGCGTCCAGTGCGAGAGTAAGCAGGTTTTCGTTCAAGTCTCGAAAAGCCAATAAGAATAAATCAATGTCCGAATCTTTAGCATCGGGGTATTCTGCTTTCCCACAGGATATTAAGTCGGGGTCAAAAACTCGTATGGCTACCAACCAATCAACTTACACTTCATCGTTGTAAGTTTACTGTAATATTTTATGCTCAAATTGATAGCTTTCATCCGTCTATATATTCTATATCTATTATTGATTTTATAGCTAATGTTGACTAAAATATATGCTTTGATCAGTAATGATCTTGTAATCATAATTTTTCAATAAATCACCAAAATGAGAAATAAAAGTTTGAACGAATTTACAATTTCTACTATTAATGATCCATTTATTATTATTTATCGACATTATTATCATCAGAGTTTACAAACCTAAGCCAATAGATCGCATTTTCAGATCGATTAATTTTAAGATTCATGACTTTATGTAGGCTATACAGAGTTACGCGTTAACAAAAAATAAAGTTATAAAGTTGCCCTATGCATGGGTTATTTTATAACCGACTAATATCTTTAAATATTAATTAAATGACCATAACAAATTAACTCTTTATTACATTTCTTGAATATTTAATAGTTATACCGTAAATGTTCATTAATTCTGACAATGGCATACAATGAGCTTTTAATTTTTAAACAAGTTTATGAACACAGTAACTGTTTACCACAAAAAGTCTATGTTGTTGTTTGCGCAGCGCTAATCAAGGTCCTTACGGACTGCAGTCGAGCGCCGTTGCGTTCATAGGCGGAAAGGGAAGAGCAGGAGCGCCTACACTGGAGGATAAGTTGCAGCAACAGAGGGCAAAAATTCGTATGGTAATCTACACGTTATGTTGAGATTTTACTGTAAAACCAGCATTTATTCTGATATTGATAGCTTATTTTGCTTTGAAATATAAATCTAAACAATCAGAGCTAAATATGATATCATAATTAATTATATTCCGTTAACGATTTAAGTGTCGGTATTTGTAATTTTAATCATTACTAAAATACGACTTATATATAGGCTTATAACAATCACTAGTCTAACAAAATATATAGCGTTTTTGGATACAAACAATTCTATTTATATAATTTACTTTTCTCTGATCTGCTTTCAATAATCCTGATTACTTATTATGATGAGTGCATAACTGAGGCATGAATGTATGTGAATACGTATGCCACTTTATCTATGTAAACGCTAAAACAGTCACAGGGTCAAACGTTTTACTTTATTTGTGTCAGCAATTCAGTAACACAAAATATGTAAAGAAAAAAAGTTTTTGCTGTTTTAGATATAAAACTATTACTTTTGTTACAATTTATATATTTATAAAAAAAATACACTGATATAAGCCCACATAATACAAGAATCTTCTATTTAATTTTGCCTATATATTGTACGCAATATGGTGTGACGTCATATTATACCATTATAAATAAGAAAACGAGTTATAAAGTAGGGCTTATCAAGTAGAGGAAAAACATCTCGAGAAATGAATAAAAATATCATCGTGTAGGCTGAAGCATACGAAAAAGAATTAGCGAGACAAAATACGCAAACTTGTGGTAAAGAAAATATGCTACCATGTGAACCGCCGCCTGTTTTAGGACCAAATGGATTTCCGGTAAGTTTTATACACATTAAAAACGTAATCTATAACATTGTAGAGCCTTAGTATCTCAGTAAGGATAGAAAAAGGGGCCTAATCCTGTCCACGATCATATATGTACCGATTTTGCCAGGTTGAATTCAAGTCAAAATAAGTGATGAAAAGTTGATTAAGACAAAATGCAAAAGTTTTTAAAGTTAAATCTATTTTTGAGAATTTTTCTGAAATATTCTTAACTTTTTTGTTTACGTATAAAAAGTGATATCATTATAATTACACCAGTTTTCTTTCATTAAAATATATCTTAATGACTAAGAAAATATAATCATAAATTTTTAGATAAGTTTGCTCCGATCTTCTTCTCCCAAAAAAGCAATAGCTGCGCAACAACGCGTTTAAATTAGTATATGAATTACTAAAAACATAGGCTATTATGCGTTGCACATTTCTAGTTAAATTGGCGAGAAAGACCTTCTTCTCCCCCTCCTCTTTACCTCCTCACGAATTCTGTAAAACCCGCCAGCAGAGAGTCTCCAGAACAGTTCGCAAAATTTACTCGCGGAGCAAGACCCAGCTACCGATCTCCCTTACCCTCCATACCAAGGACATCACGTGGCCTCCCACAGCCTTCATCCAACCTCCTGCACTGCAAGCCTAACAGCGATGGACTCCTTCAATGTAGGCCGATTAGTGCCCCTCCCCCGGTATCATATTATCCTGACCCTAATGCAATGTTTCGCCAAGGATCGCCTCAACTGACGAGGACAGGATCGCTATTGCGATGCAAACCGTTTGGTTTTGAACCTAATCGATTAGTTAGATCTGGCACCGATATTATCAACTACGGATCAGTGGATTATGGTTCCAATCAACTGATTAGGGTTGGCCCGGATATGATGAACTGTAAGCCAATAGGAAAGCCCAGCCTGTCATGTCTGCCTGGAATGCAACCGTCATTTCCAGTGCCTTATAGCACGTTTGGGCTGCCCACTCAGTATCGAACTATAGAACCTTATTGGGTTCAGCAACAGGATCCCATACTTCGGCGGACGGACTTTGGGTATGTATACTTACAGACTTACTGTTTATTTTCCCATTAATAATTAGTGAAGTTTACAGCTATGCATACGATAGTGTTTGCAAATATATGTAGATGAAATATCTAATTTATTTTAAGTTTTATGAAAATATTTCTTGAATTTGTGTCGGCTTCTTCAGAAAAATTTGATTTACTGCATTGCAAATCGAACAATAAAACCTATCAGATTAGATAACTAGAGATTCACTATCTGTTACCCTGCTCGTTTCAGCCTACCATCCAACTTCTTAAGTACTAAAATATAGTTTAAATTAACTTCAAGATGGATGTTGCTGACCATTTTCAGTCAAGTGCAAACCGCCGTCGTGCGAAACTTGCGAGCTAGAGATGAGTTAGAACGCAGCCTAGCGTACAGACGTCAACTCGAGGCTATCTATGACGCTAGCATGTGTATGCCTAGACCGAAATACGTTTGGGACTCATTCGGGCGACTAAAAGTATGTCAGTAGATCACTAAGTTAAGATATTTTACTGACACTGTAAGCAGCATAATTATAATTAAAACTTATATGTTTACGATGTTTGAATGTGTTGAGAATTGACTAGTTTGGTATATATTCGTGTGTAATTTGGTAGGACTTAGGCCCATTCATTCTTGATTTTAAGTGTATACGACGAGTGTAATCTATTAATGTATGTATATAAACATAGAATATACCACCCCGATAACTTTATCATAGTTGTCTTGTATCATCTTTTATAATTTTCTGAGTATGCATGCTAACTTTATAAGAAACCTAATAATTTTCTGCAGGCTCTGCTTCAGTATTAAACCAATGTCAATATTAGCCCAGTATTACGATAAGCCATGTTGATTAATTATAGTGATTAGATATTTTCAGCTTAATATCATTTTCATCTTTCTAATATTTAATTTAGAAAAAAACTACCGGTGAAAGAAATGTAATGAGTCGAGAAATAATCCTAAAGGTGAAAAATTGCAAATAAATAACCTTGTAATGTAATTATGATGTAAAACATTCAAATGTAAATTAACAAACAAACTTCACAAACGCATTCATTATGCATTTTTATTTGTTTATCAAGTGCAGACATTGAGTATAATAAAAATTCAGATCGTACTTCAAACAAAGAGATTTCAAAAACAATACATTGACTACAATGATTTAGAATACTGACTGAAATAGCTAAACATAAGCTGTATAGAAAAAAAATTATACTTTATTCCATGAAGCAAAAAGTTCATGACAATATAAAAAAATACGACAATAATAGATTAGATCCTACTAGTCATAAAATAACTTACTTCTACTGAATTTACTCATTTTAAACACGTAAATGTGATTTCTTATGTTCTAAATTGGTAAAATATAAACTATTAGAAAAATCATCAATTCACATTCAGCAAATAACAAATAAAATAATTATAACGTAGAAAGCGTGCTAAATAATAACGAAGCGCAAGCGGTATATAATATGAAGCTAAAAAAGCTGTGGAAAATAATAAATGCAAATAATTTTCAGGAATGAAACAAATCTACTAATCAAATGCATCTACAAGTCAGAATATTGGTGATTCTCAGTAATACAGACAGTAATACAATCGATTGAAGCAATAATACAAATACCAAAAAACCAACAAATTTAAGTCTATTTTTAATCCATTAATATTTAAAGTATTAGCAGTATAACACTATTATGATTATATTATTTAATTAGGAAATTGAAGAAGGCCTTTGCTAAATCCTTTGCTAAATAAAGCCTTGTGGTGTTATATGAACATAGGGTATTATTATGAACTTGCAAACAGTGAGAATCATAAAAGGTAGAGTGCTAAATTTAAATTCCAGTACAGACATAGTAAATCAAGTGAAATTACTTCATATATTATTTCACACGATAGCCCTAATACCAACAAATTCTATACTTATTCAACAATCATTGCAAATTTCACTTAAACAAATCACAGTTTCAAGTTTTTAACCAATAACAATTTAGATGTATTTAAAAAGAATAATTTCACAAAAGGCTAACTATTAATTTTTAACAGCTGAAGCATGATTTATGCACTATTCTACTATTAAAACTTTAATCCTAGAACTGCACATTATATCAAAAACGATAGTCCAGATGGAAGAGATAAAGTAAAGCTATATTATATATTGCTATCTAAGTTATTTTATTCGACAATAAGATGAAATGGACTTCCAGGAATATGTTTTTCCCCCCATTTGACGATAAGGACATAATTGCCTCTTTCTGCCGGTCGGTAAACAACGGTGAACTGTTCATTACCGAGATGTTTGACCATGACTTCATCACATGGGACTCTGGGACCCATTACACCGACTAGCAACATGTTGTGACCTGAAAATATTATCATACATTGTAAGAGCTAAAAGTCAGCAAAATATAACACAAGCATACAATCAAAACATGTGTTATGTTCTATAAATAAATATAGAATAATCACTATTTATAGTTTCATCATTCATAATAAGTGTTCAATAAACATTGAAACATGATATTACATACTGTGTAAAAAGCTGTAAATAATTTAAAATTTAATGCCACTTTAAATTGAGTCAAGTGTTTTTGGGCAACTATGTCACGCACATCACATAAAAAATACAGTAACTCACTAAACTTAACTTTAATTATTTAATAAAATATAAATTAAATCAAAAAATTTACCTGCTTTTGAAGCATCAATAGCGAACGTTGCGTCTTTATTGAGCAGTGCTTTCTGCAGTCCCACTCCTTGAGAAGTAATCTTAGAAACATCGACATCATTCATTGTATGAAGAGCTCCATACAACTTGCTAGTGGTGGACTTAACGACTGTCTCAACCACAACCTGAGACTGCTCATTCCAAGAACCTGCCCTTCCAGAACCTTGATGAAAATTATAATAATAAAATTTATATTAGCAATTTTCTAAATGAAGTAATCGATTTTCATAGGTTATTTCTACTTTATCACTACAGA